>CM022395.1:75180824-75299856 GCA_011833715.1 Carcinoscorpius rotundicauda
AAGAAACTCAATGTAGCCACAGTACTTTCAAAATAATGTGATTTGTTTTTCATTTACCTCGTGAGGTTATCGTTGTAAGAGCCTCTTTAATGTCAAAATTATCTAGTCTACGAAAAGAACCTAATAGAGAAATTAGTACAAACGTAACTCATTAAAAATAATAAAAGAAATTAACTGAAAACATATGTCGCTTCGTTTTTAAACCTAAATTATCACTTATATAGAAAGAGGTAAAAAGCTTCAAATGAAAGGGTTTTATTATTATAACTATTAGAAACTACGTCAGCTGAAAAAATCGACTGTAAAAGACAACTAGGCAACTCTCTTTGAAAATTTGTGGTGTAAATAGAACGTAAGCTTTTGAGAAAATAAATCTTAAGAAATGTTTTAAAGATTATCACATGATTCAATTGACTTTCTAAACTTCAGTAATTAATTGCCTAAGCATTTTTGTCTCTTCTTCTTGAAAAATTGTCAATCAACAAAATTAAAACAGTGATTATTACTAAATAAATTTACCAATCTTGTTTGTTTGTTTTTGGGAATTCGCACAAAGCTACTCGAGGGCTATCTGTGCTAGCCGTCCCTAATTTTGCAGTGTAAGACTAGAGGGAAGGCAGCTAGTCATCACCACCCACCGCCAACTCTTGGGCTACTCTTTTACAAACGAATAGTGGGATTGACCGTAATATTATAACGCCCCCACGGCTGGGAGGGCGAGCATGTTTTAGCGCGACCCTCGGATTACGAGTGCACGCCTTAACGCGCTCGGCCATGCCAGGCCCTAAATTTACCAATATTCTCATACGTTCTTGATTTCCAAAAGGTATCATAATTTTTTTTATATTTTTAGTATGTCCAGGATCTTATTACTAAATGACGAGAGATATAAGTTTTAGTAATAATACATTATAATATATAAGTTCTTTTGCATTAAAAATCACGACCTGTTTTTTTACGTTCGACCAAGAATTTTAATATAAAATATATTTTACGTTGTATATCACTTACTAAGCAGCCCCCCGCTAGTGCAGCGGTATGTCTCCGGCCTTACAACGCTAAATTCGGTGGTTCGATTCCCCTCGATGGGCTGAGAAGATAGCCCTTTGTGGCTTTGCTATACGAAAAAAACACACAAAACAGACTAAGTAATCTGAGAGACTTTTATGTGTGATATAAAAAGTGTGATCACAGGGTTACTATTTCAACGCAAAATGTAACGAAGTGTCTATAAACAAAACACTTAATTCTTCTCAATACAATCGCATTAAACTAAAAATATTTTTTTTATTCACAGCTTTCATTAGATTATTAGGAGCCCTCCAGTGGCTCAGCGGTATGTCTGCAGACTTACACGCTAAAATCCGGGTTTCGATTCACGTGGTGGGCAGAGCACAGATAGCCCATTGTGTAGCTTTGTGCTTAATTCAAACCAACAAGATTATTAGGAATATCATATGAAGAATTACAAAAATAATATAATAAAGATATGTTCGAGCAATTTCTTATATCCGTAAGCTAATACCCAGGAATATATATTTAATAAGTACTCGAATGGTAATTGTTCGTTAAGTGAAACCTCAATTAAATTCATTAGTTGTGACACTATACAGAACAATTTATAAAACGAGCTTTTACCTGAGATATATTAAGACATACTTCAGTTTATATTAACACTCTTACTTCAAATATCGCATATCATGTGTTCTTACACGAGAGACAGAAGATGGCATTTGGTACTTACAGAGAGTTTGCCTGTTGAACTCTGTATAATGATTGCAAAACTACCATCTTTTTTGTGTTACTTGTACATAAAAACCTGTCTTTTAGAGCTTTTTTACAGAACTTGTGGAAGTTTTATTGTCTTCACAAAGTGTTGGGAAGAACCAATACAGGTTTGACTATCTTCAAGAAATGTCAGAGCGAACTGAGGTTTGGCACCAGATATTATATTTTTTCATAATTTTGTGTTTTGTTGCAATCTATCAAGTGCCATCAAAAGTCCAATATACAATTAGACGAATGTCTTTAAATTTCTGAATCTCTGCTGATTTCTTAAAGCAAAAAGAAAATTGCTTAACAGCTGGATTTCATCAGAACATGTAAAACAACTACCTTATAAGTTCATTTTTCATAGTTAACAAGATTTTTATAAACGTTTTTGTATCCTTTCTCTTTGTCACAATATCTTCTGTTTGTACAGATATCGCAACTTGGAGACTTGTCTCAGTTAGCTTCAATATATTACTTCATTATAAACGTATCTTTATAAAGCCACACTTTTGTTATATGATTTATAAAGGGCATATACTTTCTGAAATTGAGAGATATGTATAGTATACATATCAAATTCAAAATTCTCTCATTCCAGCAACTGTAATTCTAGTAATTTTTTCAAATATTTCAAAAGACAAAGGACAATAAGACATGGCCACGAATGCTTAAGACCGTTTTCAACAATCTAATTTTAATAAATGTTATTGCTGTTCATTGTGATTAGGCCTCTATATTTTTAATTTCTAATATTTTAACATATAGCCATTGAATGTTCAGTGAGCAAACCATCGCTATTTCTGAGCCCCCCAGTGGCTCAGCGGTATGTCTGCCGACTTACACGCTAAAATCCGGGTTTCGATACCCGTGGTGGCATAGCACAGATAGCCCATTGTGTAGTTTTGTGCTTATTTCAAAACAACAACAACAGCTATTTCTAAAGTCATAGAAAAGAGGAAGATCTCACAGTTATGGGTTTTTGAGATGTATAAACCTATTGTATCCACCAGAGAAACGTTTATTTCTAGCCTAGATATTGAGGCATAATTCACTATAGGAGGAAGTTATTGGACACGTCCAATTATTTTATAATTTTAGTTAGTTCTGTTTTTATATCATAATTTACATTAGCACCAATCGATTGGTTGCACTCTCTCGTTTTTTATACAATACAAAACTCCAAAAACACAACTTTGTTTGGAAGTAATAATAATAAAGTAATTTCTTAACCTACCACAAGCTATCTTTGAAATTAATAACGAATAAATACGGACAGTCCACTTGTACCTGTTCTAGATAGCATATTTATGTTTGGCTTGTTTTGAATTTTGCGCTAAGCTACCTGTAAGCTATATGCACTCGTCGCCCCAAATTTAGCAGTGTAACAGTACAAAAATGTATCTAGCTAGTCATTACCATATCATTATATTTTCTCAACATTTTAGCGCCTCCACGGTTAAAAGACCGAACATGTTTGGTGTTACAAGAATTTGAGCCCGCAACCCTCAGATTAACAGGGCTGGCATCTTTATGAACATGCTTGATCATAAAGTTAAAAGTACTTTTAATCAAGGATTTGGTGTTTACCTCAATATCAAGCAAAACGTGTTTTGCTTTCGTCATTGCGCACTCAAAAAGTAAAAAAAAAAAAATGCCCGTTTTTCTAACCGGTTTAATAGAAATTAACAATCAAATAATCTAGTGGTGGTCTCATAAATTTTGGATTGTCCCATTTTATGTTTCTCTTTAACATGATCTCGACTACTTATTTCCAAAAAAGTTAATCAGCTTCAACGTTCTTGAGCGTTTGATATATCTATCTAAGGTGTACACATTAAGCATAAAAATGTAACACAACGCTCGTATTGCCTATAAAAACTGAAATATAAAAAATCATTTTAAATTTGTTAACAAAGGTAATTTCTTTTTCCAACTGATATATGACTGTATGTCATAAAGATAAATAATGTATACGTGTATTCAGTTAAGTCTCACACAAAATAAGCTCACAATTTAACCATATAACTTCATCGAAATAAAAGTAGAATTTTTTCTTCATTACATGACTCCAAGTGTTTATAATGATGATAATAACTCTTCAAAACATACACATGTCTGTGAAATGCATAAAATTAAATCTCCTTACCTTTAATATATCATGGCAAAAATAATTATGTCTGTGAATCATGAGAAAACAAAGTGAAATGTCAAATAAAAATCTAAGAACCTACAGTGACAACCTAAGTAGTAATTACCTGAGAAAACTAATAGATCAATTACGTTTTACCACTTTGGCGCTTTTTTAAGTTGAATAAATTGTGGTTTGCTTTGATTTTAGTTTCGCACTAAGCTATTCGAGGGCTATCTTCGCTAGCCGTCTCTTATTTAGCAGAGTAAAACCAGCAGGAAGGCAAATAGTCAGCATCATCCACCGCCAACTCTTAGGCTACTGTTTTACCAACGAGTAGTGGGATTTATCGTAACATTATAACTATTCAACTGCTGAAAAAGCGAGCATGTTTGTTGTAACGGAAATTCTAACCCACGACTTTCGGATTACGAGTCAAGTGCATCAAACACCTGGCTAGGCTTGGCCTGCCAGGTGCGGTATACCCTTTCTTACCTTTCAGGGTTGCCAGTGTAACCTGAGTGCTAAGAATATTTAAATGTTTTTCATATCACTTTAACACAAATGGCAAATTTATTTAATATCAAATATCCAGTATTTTAAAATACACTATTGATGACGAATAATTAATACTTAAGAATATAATATCATATGAGTAATTCTTCGATATTATTGTTATAATAACATACTGCTTCTATTTCAATTAAATAAAATAATATGTGATTTATTTTAGAAATATAGGTACAACAATCATTAGGGAGATTTTTAAATAACTTCTCTAAGTTGAAAATTTGATTTACTTTAAGCATTAGTTCATATCTTAAAAATCTTAGAAATAAAAATATGTTAAGAACATTCTCACTGTTAAATTGAAGATTTGTATAGGTATCCCAATGTTTCAGAAAAAGTCGTACACATTCTGAAATCATAAGTGAAAGGATGATTGATATTCATAACGTAGGCTCGGCATTATCGTGTGCTTAAGGTACAGGACTCCTAACACCACACATGCCAGCCATTACAGCTATGGGGAGATATAAGGTGACGGTCAACCAAACTATTCGTTGCTAAAAGAGTAACCCAAGATATGGCAGTGGGTAGCAGTGATTAGCTTCCTTCTCTCAAGTCTTATACTGCAAAATTAGCGACGGCTAGCGTAGATCGTCCTCGTGTAGCTTTGTGCGGAATTCCAAAATAAACTAAAACGAAAATAATTGTAATATTATCTTTTACTCATACTCATTTCATTTCTTACAAATTAGTTTTATTTTTTGAATTTTGCACAAAACTACTCGAGGGCTATCTGTGCTAGCCGTCGCTAACTTAGTAGTGTAAGACTAGAGGGAAGGCAGCTAGTCATCACCACCCACCGCCAACTCTTGGGCTACTCTTTCACCAACGAATAGTGGGATTGACCGTCATATTTTAACGCCCCCACGGCTGAGAGAGCGAGCATGTTTAGGGCGACGGAGATGCGAACCCACGACCCTCAGATTACGAGTCGCACGCCTCAACACGATTTTCCATGAGGGACCTCTTACAAATTAGAGTTTGATTCATCCCTCACGTGACCTGTAATACAAGCAGTTTTTATGAATCATACTTTCCTATGCAAACATTCGAGAAATTGGTCATATCTTTACAGTTTATAAAGTTTCATGTCTCTGGGAAATTTATTTACAATGAATTGCAAGGACAGCTAGGCATTTATGCTCTGTGCATAAAATAAAGTTTTTGATGAGACATTGAGGAATTCGAGATCATTCCTTTGACAGTTTTATTTACATGAGATATTGGGTTTGCATTTATGCTCAATGAGATTCAAGTTATTTGTGTATGACGATCATGGCTTTAATCAGTTTCATTTTCCTCAAGAAGTTTGAATGTAAGTTTAACACATTGGAATCTTGCTTCTCTATGCATTAGAATGAAAACAGAGAGAGATACAAAAATGTATGGAAACATTAAATTATCATAGTTTAATGTTCGTACCTGGTAAAACAGTTGATATGGTTACATGTTCTCTAGAAATGTGTTAAATATTGTTATCGGAAAATTAGATAAAGTGTAACAGTGTAATCATTAATCTATTGCATGTTTCAGTAAACTAGTAGCAAATTTCTCTCAAATTGAACAAAAAACTTTTAGTTGATTTGTCAGTTTAAAGTGCTTTCACTAGAACGTGGATGATTTTATAGCTATGTATCTTCTATTCTGCTTATATTTATCATATCCCGTTCAAGTTACTTTATAGAATTTTTCCTTTATTGAAGCTTCAATAAATGAAATGACGTAACTTCGAAGAATGTATCGTGAGAAGGGTTGCCGATGGCGCCTTAAAGGTTTTGAGCAAAAAAAAACTTCGAAACCAGTTATACATAACTTTTCTCACTCTTTCTAGAATGTTAATCTCATAATTAGCTAATTATTTGTATGATGTTTTCTGATAATCATTTATATGTTTTTAACTTCGAAATATCGAGTCATTAGTTGAGCAAAAAAAAGTGAAACCTATAAATGTTTGCTTCCGAGTAAAATCTTTAGCTACAGCGTTGTAGATTATAAACGTTTAGTGTTATAGTTATTTTGATATTGTATTTGATCGATATGCTTACATTTCCTTCTAATTCTACCAACGCTGACAAGTTTTGCGAACAAAACTATTTATTAATCAAGCTATTAGGAAACAGAGAAAGTACATATTTTCAAATAATATAAAAACAAGAAATATGACTGCATGTCAATCGAGGGGATAATTTCTCCACAATTTTCTCCTCAATCTATGTTCTCCTCGCTTCTCTTCAGTAAGAAATTATCCTGTCAGAGGTTTGCAAATTCCCATGAGACAAAAAAAACCAGTAGGGCATGGAGTCTGGAAAGATTCGTTAGCAGTATAGTTCAGGTCTCAATGAAGAAAAAGTAATCAAAGTAGATTATAATTTAGGTTTTAACAATGAAGGAAAGAATGTTACTAACGGAAACACAACATTTTTTAATCTTGGTATTTAAATTATGTTATATCAGAAAACTAACTGAATAATAATTGGAAGTTCTAAAAAATTATCTAATGCTCTCTCATCAAGTATGGCATCTAATTAGTTTATTCACAGGGATAAATAGTTGGAAAACGTGCAAAATATTAGAAAAATATTCAACATGGAATCATTGAGAAAGGAGCTTTGATTGTAATTGACGTAAATTTGTAGCGGTATTGCATTGCCGTAGTTATATTAATACAAACTCTTCTTATACTTCACTTCTTTTGTGCAGTGTAAACAAATACAGAGATACGTAAAGCAAGATCTTTACGCTGAGACTGAAGGGAAAATGATTTTTAATAGAATTTCAACTAAACAAATACAGAAACTCACTGTTAACTCTCGTTCCATACACAGGGCTTTAGACAACTCTTCTGTATAATCTTCAGGATCCTGAGCCATAATGAAGACAAATGAGATTAAGAGCACTGCTAAGATGATCCACTTGTTCATCGTGAAAAGCTGAAAATAGTAGAAAGGGAAACCAAACATATACTATTTAAGATATGAAAGAGTTACAAAAGCACTTAATGCCTATAGTAAGTGTAGCTACTTAATTATTACAGTTACATCATTCAGTAAAAGAAAATAAAAAATATCAGCTTAATATAAAAATGCCTAATGCTCTTATTAGTTATATCTGTTTAGTTTAATCGCAGATGTATGTCATGAGTTCTAACCCTAAAATTCTCAAAGAGGAATATGGTTTTACATATAAAAGTATGGTAAATCGGAGATTCTCCCTTACTGAATACCTGGTTTTTCTCTGTTACTTGCACACTTCCTTACTGCTCTCGGCAAGGATCTGCTTATATATATACACATATCAAAAGAAACAAAAATTATTCAGGAACAATATCGAAGAAAATGAAAATTAGGTATTTAAACGTAATTTGGTGAAGCAATAAAAAACAAGGAAATACTTCAGGATTGCATTATGTACGCTGTTTTTTGCAACACAAAAGTAAAATATCTTTGATTCTACTTTTGACAACTATTATTTTATAGAATTTTTCTTTATTGAAGTTTCAAAAAAAGAAATGACGTAACTTCGAAACCAATTATACATAATTTTTCTAACTGATAATTAGCTAATTATCTGAATGATGTTTTCTGATAATTATTTGTATATTTCTAAATTCGAAATATCGAGTCATCAGTTGAGCAAAAAAAAGTGAAATCTATAAATGTTTGTTTCCGAGTAAAATATTTAACTATAGCGTTGTCGATTATAAACGAATTATTATTTTATAATTTGTTTCTTTGTTTTCAATTTTGCGCGAAGCTACTCGAAAGATATATGTTCTAGCCGTTCCTAAATTAGCAGTATAATACCAGAGGGAAGGCAGCTAGTCATCACCACCAACCGCCAATTCTTGAGTTACTCTTTTACCAACAAATAGTGGGATTGACTGTCACAAAATAACGCCATCACGGCTGAAAGGGCGAGCATGTTTGGACGATTTGGGATTAAAAGCCACGACCCTCAGATTACTTGTCGAATGACTTAACCCACCTGGCCATGCCGGGCTTTTTTTTTTAATAATTTTGCAATTTTTACCATCGCAGAAATTTTAGTTCGATTTTTCATAAATACTTTAAAAACATCTATCCTGGTGTGTTATACTTCTGATATCTTCAGTTACAATATTATACATATTTAGTCTCTCAGACGTACTTTCTCAAACTTTAGAAACGCATTATTCTATGATATATCAATTTTCATACAGATTTTACTAGTGGAGTTTAGAACCAATTTGTGTAAATCAAATAATATACTCTATACAATTTCTATTTGCAGCGTTTTAACTTCATAATGTCCAAGAGGATAACCGTGGCATAACTCTTAGCCACGATTTTTGTCTCAATTACGGCTCAGAAACCTGACGAAGGAGCGAATGAGGAAGTGGATCCTGAAAAAGGTCGCTGTCTAGGCCGCGGACAAAAAGAAAGTTAATCTGTTTTAGTGAAACAGAAAATTTTCCAAACATTGTTTTTTCTTTCTTTCTATTAAAAAGTTGCATTTGTTCATAAGTATTTTTTTTTCAAACAGAATAGAATTAAAGTATTTAAGCATGGAAATTAATAAAGTTTGTTTTCTATTGGTTGCTTAGTCTTTACTTTCTTACCAAGTACAATGTTGTGCTAGGTTTAAATTTTATTCAATTAAAAAGCCAATATATACCATTATTTATGCATCTTCTAACTGTCGATGCTGTTTTAGTCTTTACTGTCGATGAAGATATTTTAGATGTATATCATGATCCCCAAGATCAAGATAAATGTCTCCTGCTGAATGTAATTAATTCATAATAATCTTTTAGCTCCTAAAATAATAAGAAAAATAATGGTAATGTAAACATACATCCCTCTGCATTTTACTCGGTATGTGCTCTTTCTTATTAAAATATCATCATTGAAAACAGATTTGACAAACATATAAAAGTGTAGTAAATACCATCCTGAAATCCAGTCGCGGCTATTACAAAACTAATTATATTGGTCAACAAAATGTATTCTTTTTGTCGTGGTTCAGCGTTTCATAAAATAGTTTTAAATTTTGTTCTGAATTTTATTTCTTTCAAGTACAAACTTTCATCTCTTGACCAATTGTGAAAAAAATTACAATTTTCGACCAAGAAATTCAAACCCTTTTGTTGGTCATGCTCGACGTCTTATAGAGTAATTTACTTTAATCCTCCCTTACAGAATTACAATTTGAGAGTTGGTGTTAGAAATCCCGATTGTAAAAATCATTTAGTATATAAAGCTAAGTTGTATCTATTTCTTGATAGCTTTCAATTCCTTTACTGTTCACACTATAACAGATCTAATAAATATAACAAAATCTAACGTAATCAGAGTTAACGTTTGTGGTGTCATATTATTTTGCAACATTGTAATATATTTCTTTTTTCAACGGAAGATGGCGGTTGGACCATCAGAGTGTGAGACATCTTCACCCATTAATTTCATATCTTATTTTGGAAAAACTAAAACATAATCACAAAATGATACAGTGACATGAAGGCTGTTGGACCACGATATAGATAATAAAACAAACGTCTCTATGTGCGTGCGTGTAAAACTGTTCTCTAAACTATAGGTTTTTATTTGATTTAACTCGTTCAATTTTTTTGTTATCTGACGTTAAACCAAATAATGTAAAAATCTTAAATTCAATATCTATCTGATATGTTTAAAGGTGGATGTAATCTGTTTCAAGTGATTGTATGAGGTGAGAATTGAAACACATTTGATCAGAAATTGGTTTCGGTGTCACAAATCAAATATCTACAAAGTGAAATATTTGTTTCTTTATTTTGTCATTAAATATATATTTGGGTTAAAACTGGTATCCTAAATGTTTTAGTTATTGATGAAATTATAAAATGCTGGATCGATAGATTTAATTATATGAATAGATTAATTAACGGGATTTAAATATACTTTTTACTTTTGTATTCATTATCATACATAGTCAAAATGTTCAACGTATCAAATATATTTTACATGGTTCATGTTTTACCATCGCCTCTTGGTACAGCAGTAAATCAACGAAGAAATAACGGATTCGATTCCGCTTGGTGGAAAAAATACAATGTAATTAATCATAAAAATATAACGTAGATGTATTTTCTATAATCATGAATTGTTGTGTCGTTCTTTTGTTCCTTACAGAATAATATCTTGTTTCGGGTCACAACTTTTATAATATTTTTGCGAGACATAGTTTTGCTTATTTATCAGAATTATTCGAAATGGATTAAGTGAACGCTATCCATCATTACTTTCTTAGCAGATTAATTTGTTTATAAATTTATTTTTAATGAGATTCCATAAAATATTTAAAGGATTTTGGAATTTGTAGAACCTTGGTTGTTACAAACATGACCCTTGATCTCAAATGATGTCAACTTTCTCCCTTGCATCATCGTTTATGATCACTTCTTAAATCTCAAACAAGACACATCCAATTCTTGTGGTCTTTTATTTAGTACTGTGATTATTTCATTATTCACATAAGCACCAATCGACTGGTTGTGATATGTTTATTTATACAAGAGAAAAATCCAAAAACAAAACTTTATTTGAAAGTAATAAAAAATAATGTTATTTTTTACCACACACACAAGCTGTCTTTCAAGTTAATGACCAACAAGTATGGAAAATCCACTCGCACTTGTTCTAGCAAACATCTTATGGTGTGGCTTGTTTTGAATTTAGCACTAAGCTACCCGTGTACTATATGCGCTTGTCGTACTCAGTTTAGAACATCTGTGATGAGGATTTTATACCGCGACCCTAAGATTAAGAATTTAATGCCTTATCCATTGTGCTATGCCTACTATCGTCTTTATGAATATGCTTGATCATAAAATTAAAATTACATTTAATCAAAGACTGTGTTGTTGATAATACATTTGCTGATTTTGTTTCTCAACAAATGTTTGAACAATTTTCAGTATTTTTAAATTCGCTACATCTTAATATTAAATTTACCTACTATAATAAGAATAAATGTGAATTATCTTCTACCAGTAATATTTTGTAATGTTAATAATGTTTATAAAACGAAGATATTTAATAGCGGAATCATACTGATTTGTCCTTGAAATGGTCATTAGCTCATCACAAACTTATAGAAAATGAGACACATAAAAAACTGTTACTAAAATCAATCGCATTTGAAAAAAAGAGATGGATAAGAAAGTAAATATTCCGACATTCTTCGGCCATCGTCTGGTTCACAAAGAAAGGAGGAGGTAACTGACAAAAAGCTGACCACATGGTTAAAAGGGGTTGTGTAACTGAATGTCGGAATGTGGAGTGCGTGTTTAGATATTTGAAAAAAAATAATGTTATATTATTTATTTTATTTTTAATTCAAGTTTAAAAGTGTTCTTTTGTATTGGTTTATTTTCGGCTTGAGTTGTTATAAAAGTAAGGCTTCTTTAATTTTGCGTTTGTTTATGCTTGTTTCTTTATTTAGTATTCCAGTGTTTTCTATGGTTATATTTATTTGACTTGCAATATTCGAAAACGTGTGAAGGTGACTTTTTATGTTCTTTGAATCTGGTTTCCATTGTTTTTCCTTTTTTTCCAATATACAAGTCGTGGCAGTTATCACAATGTATTTTATAAATAATGTTGGTGTAGTATAACTTTGAAGTGAAGATAGACGCACTGTTGAAATACTTTTATTTCCATGGAGGCAGACATTTTAAATATAGATAAAACACATTTACAATAACAACAACAAACGATTGTCAAGAGTAAGTCCTGCACCCCAAGCAAAACACTATTTTTATTTCTTCAGGATCTATTTGACTTTTCATTTTACTTAAAAATAATTTCATGTTATCCTTGTGATGTTAATCAACGAACAACTGATATATTCAAAACCGAGATCAGAACAACAATAACACGAGAAAAGTGTACAAATTTTTAAAATATATTACACTACAACTACACAAAGATGAACTCAGTTAAACATTACTTTGTACTTAAATAAAAGCGAAGGAAAACAATCTAATACCATTAATGTTCATTATGTTACTTTTGCTTTTATGTTATTCATTCTAGAAATATAAATATCATACCTACTGCAAAACAAACAGCCAAATAACAATAGTAATGAACTATATAAAGGAAAAAGTTCTCGAAATATGTGCGGTATGTTATTGCTCGCTTTTAGCAGGCCTGTGGAAATGTGGGGAATGCAGTGCATCTACATCATTATACCGAAGTCATAAAATTGAAGTTACTCTCAAACACGTAAAAATAAAAACTAAAAGTAACAAATATAACTAAACCTTTATGACATCTTCAAGGACCTTTAAACTTTAGAGTGATGAAAATTCGGTAATACAGACAAAAATTCATTTTGGAAAACATTCATACATTTGTACAGGAGTTCTCTATGCTGTAAATTAATAAATAATTGGAAATAAAAAGTTATGTATCCCACGGTATTTTCGTTCATACTTATCAGTTGTCTGATATTCCTTCACATTGAATATTGCCTAAATAAGGTTGGTTTTGAAACTTTTGACTGAAAGCACCGCGCTCCTTATTCAATGTTTGATATTAGAATGGTTTTGTAAAGGTGTTTCTCACTATAATGACATTCATTTATGTTTGAGTTCTTTTTCCAATTCAATCTTAGAACTTACGGCGTAAAAACAAAGGCAACGTACAGTAGTTTCATACTTGTCATGTGTCTCGGTGTTCGTGCAATAATGCCAGATTTCCCAGAGTGAAACATTCAAATGGTTATTTAAATCTTAGCAAAGAATTACATAGAAATAGTGTGGTTATTTCTTGCAGTAACAATACTAGAAATTTGATTCATGTTTCTTACATTCAAGAAGAATACTTAAAACTAGAATATGATTGAGATACTCGTTTCTAACTGAGAAAGAATTTTCATATTTATTTGAAACATATTAAGGAATGTAACCAACAAACAGTTCATACGCGAATTGTAAAAAATTAGCTTTTGAAATGTATTAAAATATAGTGTTATTGTAAGAAAGGCTTAATTGCCAAAAGGCTTATACCTTGTATTATTGATTCATTTACAAGAGTAACTTCTTTTTTCAAATGGAAAAGACGTTTCTTCTCCTTTTGAATCACGGTTTAGCCAAAAGCAAATAAAACTTCCATGTATCTCAGATGAAGAATGTCTCCTGTATTCATTTGTTTTCACATAATATCAATATTAACTTGTAATATATATATATATATATCCTAATGTTATCAAGTGTTTTGTTGTTATTTTACTCCTTACCTTGGTGAACTTCAGCATCCACATCTCGCTCTCCTATTTTATAATTGTTTATTTAATTATTATCAATATTTATCAATTTATTTATGTGAGACTGGTTAACGAAGGTTGGCGCTGATAGACGATGTATCCCCCCCGCAATGTGGGTCCTATTTTCACAGTCATCAACACAACTTATTGTATATTTTTTATTCAAAATCTTAGCCTGTACTCTTGAGATCCTTTTAATTCGTACATTATTTTGAATTTTTGTTTAAAACACACACACATATATATACATGCAAAATTGTTGTGAGACGGTTAAAATTAAATCAAGGTCAGAGAACACATTTATGACATTTAGTTATTTTAGTGCTACAATAATACCAACAATTACGAAACTAAATAAAATTTGTTACACAACGTTCCTTATATGTTTTTAAATACAAAACATATTATCAAACAACATAAGAAATAACGTAAATATACTTTCTGTTAATGATTATTTTTCCTTATAGGCCAGTCGAAACATAATCGACATTATGTTTGGGCTCTAAGTCGCGGATTACTTTATAAGAAATGTGTACCGAACTTTAGCTGTCAAATCTCATTATTGGTTAAATAAGTATAACCCTATGAGCGTGGAATTGGGAAACACAAATTTTTGGACTAAAGACTTCTGATTAAAATAAAGGTATTCAATTGTCTTATAAAAATAATCCGGTTTTTATTTACTATACCACGAACCTTCAGTTATTTTTGAGCCATTCAAAATATGTGTCAAAAACAACACTGTATTCCTGTTCTATATTTCTTAGAGTGAGAGAGAAAAAAAGAGAGCTGTGTATAGTTAGAATATTCATCTAGCTTGAACTTCTTTCGTTATAAAACAAATAAACACTTAGCTGGTAAAATTATTAACATAATACTTAAGTAATATAAAAGAACCTTATATGTTTTAAGAGATAAAACAATGTTTTCAGTTTTTCTTTCTATAATACCGATTAGTTGTAGGTTAGCCCATAATAAGAATCTTGTCACAATGTGTGTGTGTTTTTATAGCAACACAACAATGGGCTTCTCCAATTAACAGAATCTAAACCTTCATTTATACATTGTAACTCGGTCGAATTATCGCTGTACCTTCGTGGGCCTTATCATAATGTAAAATAATACTTAATAAAATCATGGGGTATATTTTATTCTGATATCATTGGAAAATGTGTTTAATGTTCAATAATGCATATTCTTTACCAAATTGTATTTAGTTTTGTAACTCTTATTATTTATGTTGCCCTGAAATGTCATAGTCGGCCGGCATGGGCAAGTGGAAAAGGAACTCAACTCGTAATCTGAGGGTCGCGGTCTCGAATCACTGTCACACCAAACATGCTCGCTCTTTCAGCCGTGGGAGCGTTATAATGTGACAATCTATCTCATTAGTCGTTGGTAAAAGAGTAGCCCAAAAGTTGGCGGTGGGTAGTAATGACTAGCTTCCTTCCCTTTAATCTTACTCTGAAAAATTAAGGACGACTAGCGCAGATAACTATCGTGCAGTTTTGCTCAAAATTCGAAACAAACCAAATCAAAAACAAAAATGTCATAGAAATATTTTCTGCTTGTAAGTTAATGTTATCTATCTTATCACAGTTTTACATATAAATATATGCATATCTCTCAACATTGTAAATTGGAAATCTAAATACACTATTTTTCATAACACAAGATGAAAACACACTTATCTTATATCGTTAATGAAAAATTAAACTTCGTTTTGTATTCGTGTTCGAAAGGGAAATTTTTCATTTTCTCGTGTTGAAATGACAATACTTTTGTCTTTCGATACTGATAGAGACATTTTGTAATTTATAATGTACCTTACCTAACCAGTAATTATTTCTCTTACTTATGTAACTTTTGCATAAAAGAGAATCAATGGGTCTCCAAATATTCCTGTTTTTTTTACCATTTGTATGTAAAGACAATGCATATCAGCGATGGCGTTATAAAATTGAAGGTTGTTTTCATTAATATGTTATTATTTTATCCTACAACTAAAACTATGATACATTTCGCTGTACAATTGAGAAACTATCCAATGGGGAAAATGTCAATAATAAGAAACGTATTTTTCATTTGTAATTTGATAGAATTATAGTGCAGCAAGGTTTGGAGTTAAATAAGTTGAATATAAACTTATTGATCAGTTTTACTTATCTGAAATGTTGTTTCACCTAACAAAATATACAACAAAATGTTTTCAGAGAACCTCATTTCCACAATGGGATATTCTTTATATTCTATCTATCGAAAAGATTTAGAAAATCCTTGAAAGATTTTTGAAACATTTAATGTGTTAAATAGTATGAAATATAGCACTTTAAAGATAAGAGGAACTAATTTGTGTACCTTTTAAGCTGTATTAAAAGTAGTCATAAATGTTTACTTTTTCATGTGGGAAACTTTACACGAGACAAGTAAATAAAAACTGTTTATGTAATAAGTAAAAACGTGATTTGAACTATAATTAAAAAGAAATTAACTCATTTATTTCATGTAATGTATTTACATTATATGTTAGAAATTGGATGGTTTTCAATTACACTGAAATAAATTGTTTATATTTCTTAAAATAAACAGTACAATAAATACTTTACTTCTTGTTATAAAAACCGCTTTTTGTATAAGCTGTTTAACTGCAGTAAATTAGCTTCTTTATTATTATCTGAACATGTTTTGAAATTGTACATCTCACATAGAGTCTGTGCTGACCTTATAAAAACTATATGTTTTCATCAAAGATTTTTCATTGAGTGCTATTAAATTGATTTATTCTATCATACACTGGTACCATATGCTAAATCCTTGCTAGCTTCTTTCTAAATTGTTATAACCCTGCATGGGTTGTAACCTTACTGAAAAACCACAAAATAAATAAAATGACTTCTTCATGCAACTGGGATTTAAATGGACTTAAAAGTTTGTTTTAAAAAGCTTAATTTGGTCTTAAAAAGGAATTGAAAGCAGCATATTGACAAGAAAAACAAATAATAATAAAGTTATAAAACATTGTTAGACTATAGTGCAGGAAATATTTGTAACAAATACTTTGACAATATTTGAATTTTAATCGTAACCTTATAATAATATTTTACACCTTACATGGTCACCCTTTCGTGATGGCTCAGAGATAAGTCTGAAAATTTATGATACTAAAAATTGGAAGTAGATACCTAACGTGGATAGATTTCAGATAGCCCAGTGTATAACTTTGTGCTGAACAATAAAAAGAATATAACACATCCATCATTGTCATTCACTGATGAATTACCAGTAAGACAATTATTCACAAAATCCCCGCCGGCCCCAATAAATATCTTACTTTGATTAATACCTGTCAATTTGTAAAGTAAGTCGCAGATTTGTAAGAAATATAAATTTAATTTTTCGTTGAATTGCGCATTCTGTAATTTTATGACAAGTCGAAAATCATCTATAAAATTCTGGCAATTATACTCCTTTTTATTTGATTTTTATTATTATTTACCAGTGGCACAGTGGTACGTCTGTTTCGGTACTCATCGTGGGCAGAGTACAGATAGCCCATTATGTAATTTTATGTTTAATTACAAACAAAATATGTATTATTACAATTATTATTTTTATCTTCTCCTTTTATTATTTACTGTTTTATTGTTAATAAATAAAATAAGTGTCTCTCCGGTCTTAACGATTTGTTTTGCTTTGGACTTTCGCTCAAAGCTACACGAAGGATATCTGCGCTAGCCGTCCTTAATTTGGGAGTAGAAGAAAGGCAGCTAGTCACCATTGTCAACTCTTGGGTTACTCTTTTACCGACGAATAGTGAGATTGACTGTCACATTATAAAGCCCCCACGGCTGAAAGAGCGAACATGTTTGGTGTGATGGGGATTCAAACCTGCGACTCTCAGATTATGACTCGAGTACCTTAACCACCTGGCCATGCCAAGCCATCTAACTTATCTTCATCACTTGACCCTGATTGGCTAGTGGAGAACCTAGAGCATTCCCCTAATGCTTCCTCTGGCAAAAAAATCATCATAGGCTGGTAGTTAAATAATTCGAATTTTATTTTATTTTTCTCCATGATTTCTTAACTTCTAATTCTAAAATTTTGGCATTTTTGAGCGATTGTTTTTGTTATACCTTTCTAGTTGTTCAAGGGAAGGTAATTCAAAAAAGCCTTGAGAATCATACATGATAAAATCTTTTTGGCACTGAATGATATAAATAGAATTATGTTTGAATTTTAATTTAAACGAATTTCAAAGTAGGAGTAAATTAAATGTTGATATACCTCAAATTTATTACATTTGCCAACAAGATTTATACAAATAATATTCTTTCTCAACTCAAATATACTGTAATATACAAATAATAATACAGTTTGTAACAATGGTTATTACATATAATTATTTATATACAAATGTTTTAATAACTTACAAAGAATACTGAGTCTTCTATCTGGTCTGGAACTGAATATTTTATTAACGACTTACAAAGAACAAATTAAATCTGTGTTGATACACAGGTACACTTCAGTTAACAGGAAGCTAGCTATTCCTTCACACTTGGGTTTTGTCGCGGAAATTTTGAGATATCTCCGTAGAAATACTTATGTTTGAAATGCACTCGTTGAAGTTAAACGATTTATAACGGTTGGAATTTATTAACGTTCCTGGTCGGATATCTGTAATTTTTCAAATTAACAAGCGATTTACACAGTTATATCTTTTAAGATTTATAATATACCAACTGCAGCAAACCAATAATATTAATCTGTCTTCTTGCTCATCCATTTATAAACTTTAAGGGTGAGGTTCCCGAAAGTTCATTTAGCAACAATTGTTGAAGATACGCTAATGCTTTTGTGAAACATATATTGTTGATTTTTACTCTCGAGAATCTTCTACAAATTTAGAGAACAGACGGAACTTGAGCAATACACGTCCAACAATGTAATTTACTTGCATATATAAATATATATTAAAGTGAAACAAACATAGATATGAAATAAAAATATATTACTAAACCCTTTAGAGTATGTACCACTGAAACAAATCATTCAAATTGAAGGTCAGGAGACATGATCACTAAAACGTTTAAAAATCCTTATTGTATGCCCTTTGCTGAAAAGAGTTTTCAAGCTACAGAGATTGATATAAAAAAATACGCGTGTCGACCTATATCATTTGAATAAGGAAAAGTCAACATAATAAGTTGTTGTTTTCAACGGTAACAACATGTGAGTTCCATATTATCAGAAACCATCCGTCTGTGACGCCTAATATGATTAATTAACAAGCAGGAAATTATTAATCTTATTACACAGATAGCTAAGGGCAATAAAGTCACGGACTGAGTGATGTACTAAATAAGCTGTTTCGTTTAGCTGAACTATTTCTTAAAAAGTATTGTTAGGCTTAAGAAAAACAGTCTGTTCAGTAATGCATACCATTTAGCAGAAGAAACCATACAAGGAAAAACATTTTGTTGATGCTGCAAAAGACTGGAGATTTCAAACAAGTGCTCTTCCTAATAAAAAGAAGAAATATAGATGTCCCGTGATAAGAATCGTTAAAACTAAAATATTAAGATTTTTGTCTCCAGACTTCTTTGGCAAGTAACTCTCGCCTTTCATTTTATCTCTCTTCCTCCTACGCAAGTAGTGATTGATCGAATAATGTTTTCTATCTTCAGTAACCGACAAACTGCCCATCAAATTTACTATATAAGGATAGGGAGAATATTATTTAGATTTGGCACATTTATATATTCATGTCACGATTTCAAATCTAATGCAATCGAATTAAAAGGATAAATATAACTTCCTTCTCTGTGTTCCCAAATGAATGTAGACCTAAATGAAAAACTCATTTCTTCGTCTCAACATGTTCAAGGTCCACTTAGAAACTATCCTGGGCTATATGGAGAAGCTAGAAGAAGTAACTTGGTATCGTTTATGTGGATAAAAAATACAACAGGAAGTTTTGACAATCTCCATTTTAATGGTGGTGAGAACAATAGAATCAAAGACCGACACATAGATATACGTGGTAGTCAAACAGTCGACATGATCGGGCACCTACATTTAAATTTTGCCAAATGTTTTTTTTCTGTTTTAAGTTAAGCACAAACCTACACAATGGAATATTTATGCTCTGCTCACCACGGTTACTGAAACCCGGTTTCTATCATAGTAAATCCGCAGTCAAACCGATGTTCCACTGGGTGGCTACCAAATGCTGTGAGTTAAAAACTCTGGCTTAAACTAGGTAAATATTTATTTTGTAGTGCATCAAACGACGAATTGGAATTCAAACTTTTAAGAAACACGTTTGTGTTTACTGTAGAAAAGTGAGTATCAGCCCTTCATTAATTTATTTCATGCTAAACATTTCAGAAAAGAAAGGTTAGATATCCTTCGAAACACATTGAGCGCAAATCATTTTCAGTTCATCTTGGAAACTTACAAACATTTATTGGTAATAAATTTTAAGTCAAGTACCTACACGTCTTTTTATGTTGATATGTTGATAACATTACATTTAATGGTTCTTGGAAGAAAATCTCCTGACAATTTCGAAAATTACAATATCACTTTTGTGGCGATCAATAAGCTGTTCCACTTATACAATCCGATTTTGATGTTGAGCTGTATCCACGAAGCGACGAAACTTTATTTAGTTAAAGGAGAAAACAGTTTCAAAATCATCAAATTGACAAAGAGTATGACAAGTTTTAGAAAATATATATATTGACAGAGATTCACACTTTACTTTTGTGAAACAAGGAAACTTACCGGTTGAGATACGTTTTTGATAATACCTTCCTCAACACTATAAATATTATTGTCTGGATAGAATTATATTCAGTTTCACACATTCACCAGTCACGAAACATTGTAATTGACATCTCAAAATTTATAAAAACCCTAAAAATGTATTCGAGTTGTGTAGGCAAAAGATTTTGTTTGTTCGGAATAAAGCACAAAGCTACTTAATGCTCTGCCCACTAAGAATATCAAAACCCGGTTTCTAGGGTTCTGAGTGCACAGACATACTACTGTATCACTGGGGTGCAGGTATTGCATGTGTCCTTTCCTTTCTAGTACATACCTTGGCAGTCTTTCTGTACACGATACTATATTTTCCTCAGTCATCTCTGATGAACAGTAGACAATCTATAAGTTATGAGCAATTAACGTACTGTTTTCTTGTTTTTGTTTTTTAATTTCGCACAAAGCTACTTGAGGGCTATCTTTTCTAGCCGTCCCTAATTTAGCAATGTAAGACCAGAGGGAAGGCAACTAATTATCACTACCCATTGTCAATTCTTGGGCTACTCTTTTACCAACGAATAGTGGGATTGACCATCACATTAAAACGTCCCCACGGCTGACAGAGCGAGCATGTTTGGCGCGACGGGGATACGGACCCGCGACCCTCAGATTACGAGTAGCACGCCTTAACGCGCTTGGCCATACGGGCCGCAGTCATCTCTAAATAAATATGTTGATCATTTAACACAACTGTATGAGATGTTTTGCTTTTAACTGTTAGCTCCAGGGAATCATTTAAAACTGCGTGGCTTTTAATGGTGCCATTATCGGATGTGGTTCTTACATCAATCATTTTATAATGCATATAAATCTGATCGGTATGGGTGGCAATCGTCTCTCGATATTGTCTAATAGTTTTCTGTCAGTGGCTAGGTTAAGTACTTGAACTAATCAAACAAGCACTATTCTACTGCTTTCTACAGTAACTTATGTTTAAAATTATTTAATAACAAAAAAACGGTTGTTGTAACCGAAGTATCATATTTTGTTTGCATTTTCTTTTACAAACACTTGTAAACTGGTGATTTCTCCAAGCCCGTTCCCTTGGATGTGGTTTTGCTAGATAATAGATAGGGACAGTGGGAATCTCGTTTATCTAAACTAATGTTTAGTTAAAATATATTTGTCAAATTTACTGTAGTCGCTCAAAATTTATTTCTTTTACAGATGCATAAATCGCGTTTGATACTCTTGAGCTTGGCTTTACAATAATTGTGTGGTATAATACAGAAATATCCTGGCCAGGGTGACATTTTCATTTTCATTTTGTGAAGGTCAATTGCATTGCACAAAGGTGAATAATTTTTAATATTTTAACACCATATCTTTTGTCAAAACGCCAGTTTCTATGGTTTATAAAACGTAAAGATATTAGGACGCTATTAACTTGTTGTCTCTATTTAAAATGTATATATTATTCATTCCAGTATTAAAAGAAATTATTTAATCGAAATAAACAATTTAGCTTGATTTTGTTTTTGCTTTATCTATTTTGCCCAGTAATATTACTATTTTGATACAGCTGGACAATATAACATTAAATGGGTCACTGAAAAATTAAACATTCTCTGGATGCAATAACATCCGCCTTTTGTTCCCGCCATTATCTTTACTATAAGTAATTCTTATTTCTCTTGCATTCAGGGGCACAACAGTATACCTGCGGACTTGTTGTTGTTTTTTGTTGTTTTGAATTAAGCACAAAGCTACACAATGGGCTATCTGTGCTCTGCCCACCACGGATATCGAAACGCAGATTTTAGCGTGTAAGTCCGCAGACATACCGCTGAGCCACTGGGGGGCACCTGCGGACTTACAAAGATAGAAATCGAGTTTCAATAACTCCAGTGAGCAAAGTACAGATAGCCCATTGTGTAGCTTTGTGCTTATTACAAACAAATAAACAAATACATACGGTGGGTAAACAGTAATTTATAAACTTACATCATTTGTAAACGGGATTTGGGAAGAGTGCATACAACTAACTCATTGTGTAAAAAATACAAAAATTCTCTTTATCTGTATGTTACAACCCCGGCATAACTAGGTGGAAGAGTCACTCGACTCACAATCCGACAATTGAGGGTTCGAATCCCCGTCGCACCAAACATGCTCGACTTTTCACACATGGGAGCATTATAATACAACAATTAATCCCACTAGTCGTCGGTAAAAGAGTAGCCAAAAAGTTGGCTGTCGATAGTGATGACCAGCTGCCTTTCATCTTATCTAACACTGCTAAATTGGGGACGTTTATCGCAGATAACCGTCGTGTACAAAAAAAATCACTGTATGTTGAACTTCATATTGTGGCGTCATCTAGTAGTGACAATTAAAACCATACTTTTAAATTGGTTTTAAAACAATGTTTTAACAATTATTTAGTACTTTGTTCAGATAAAAGTAAATTAAGTTTTATACTTGATAAGCAAAGACAAATTTCTAACATATTCACAAGAATGAATTAGCTGTAAAACTTATTTTACTGATTTGTGCAATTATGTGTTCTTTTCATGATTAATTGGTCAAATATTGTAAAATCTATAAATATTACTTACAGTATTTATAAATTTTTCACTAACTGTACACTTATCTATCATCAAAACAGTTGAAATAATATTAAATATATATAGTTTGAACCATCAGGATTTCTTTTTCATGTGAATTTCGCGCAAAGCTACATAAGGACTATCTGTGCTGACCGTCCCAAATTTTTCAGCGATAGACAATGGAGAATATAGCTAATCAACCCCATACACCCTCAACTCTCGGGCTGTTCTTTAACCAATGAATAGTATGATTAATCGACACATTATAACTCCTCACGGTTCAAAGGGGAAACATGTTCGTTGAAAAGTATTCGAACTTGCGATCTGCTGATTACGAGTTAATTACCCTAACCAACAGATCATACTAGAGTCTGAATCATAAATACAGTAGTTGTTTTACACAATACTGAAACGTGTGGTGTGAAGTACTGCCCCATAAACATCAGTATATAAATAGAAATAAGGAAATGACTACCTATACATCTGCCATCCATATGAATTTTAGTACTGTATCTCAGAACAGCGTCAAGAATTACAGTACTATGCAAAAATTTAAAGACACAGTTCAAAAATTAAAGATTTCATGCTACTTTCAAAGAACAGCGGAAGTTAAACAAGAGAAACATCAAGTTTTTATTAATTTTCATATTTAGTGCAACAGAATCTTAGTGAAAGTGCTTCAGGTCAGTAAACAGTTCATATCTTGAGTATCCACATTCTGCTTTAAAAATTGCAAATTCTTTCAGTCATTGTTGTAACATATTTAGTCAAAATGTCATTGTGGAAGCTCCTCGCTAGTAAAACTGTAAGTATACGGATTTAAACGCTAAAATCAGGGGTTCAATTCCCCTCGGTTAGCAGATAACCCATTGTGGCTTTGCTGTAAAAAAAACACACACACTCCTTTTGGGATTTTAATCTAAATTTCTCCTGTACACTCCTATAAAGTTTCTTTGAAAGTATTTTTTTATTTTTCAAGTGTTTGATCTGTCACCCAGATCTGCTCAATTGAGTTGAGATCAGGTTTCTGCGTTATTTGAATGATGTTAGCAGTTTCTTTCTTCTCTAAATAATTTCTGCATAAAGTTAATGAGTGTTTAGGGTCATTATCATTTTATCATATTGTGCAAACCACTGAGTATATCATGACGAATCAATATTTGATAGTACTTGCGCTGGTGATTTTTACATTTATTTTGGGCATATCTCCTTTTGCCTCTGAAGAGAAATACCCCATATGATCACACTGCTTTCCCCACGCCTTATGGTAGGTGCTTTGGATAGAATTAAAAATCTTTCACCTTTCTTTCGCTGAACATACAACCTACGCTTTGAACCACATATTTCAATTTTGAACTTATCCATCCGTAACACCCTTTTCTAACCATCAACAGTCCAGTGTTTGCACCTTTTTACTAAATTTCAATTTTTAGACAACTTCTGGAAATGGAAGTAAAGGTTTGTTTTGACTGTTACAAGACCAAATATTCCATCATCATTAAGTCTTTTTGACACTGTACATCTGGAAACTTTCCTGTCATTTAATACTTGGTCCTTTATCACATGCTTTGGATTAGTGGTAGACTTTTTCTGTCCCAGAAGCTGCGTAAACGAAGATACTTAACATCAATATCATTGAGTTTAGGCGTTCTGTCTCTTCCCTTTCTATTTTCAAATTTACCTGTCTTGATTTTACTATCTAGAGTTTACTTGACAATATTTGGAGAAAGCATTTCAAGTCTGCAGCAATTTATTGGAAAGTCCAACCACCATCAAGTATTGTTTTTATACGGATTCTGTGTTCTACTGACAATTCCCTAAGCTTTTTTGGGCCTTGGCATCACAGCAAAACTGAATATATAGAGTTAAATACTGGTTTGATCAAGGTTTATTTGTGGAATGATATTAAATTTATTCACTCCATCATATACAGGTACCATATGGTAGCTCCTTGCTTCCTTATATCTATATAGTTAAGTTACGGCATGGGGTACCATGACAGTTATTTCGGACACAAAATTTGATTACTGCGTTTATTTAAGCAGGACCCTTATGATATGCCTTTGGTACAAGTATATTGGAGTTTTAAAGAATGATAAATATTCTCACCCTGACTCATTCATTTGTCAACAGGGATCAATGAAGCATTACCTTAACGTTGATATTTCCATTATGTAATGGCAAGGAAGAATTAGCCACATAAAATGAAAAGAATGACAAAATATTATCTTGTCCTTACGTTTTTGCACAGTAATGTATTTCTTAGAAAGGTGGATCGAATGGCCACCTGCAGGAGTTAGCAGTCTTAACCATTTGCACCATTCGCCGTGTCGTAAGTAAAATGTACATGTCATGAATCACGAGAAGAGTTATTGACTCTGCATGCAACAATACGGCGTCATATATAATCTTCGAAATCGAGTAATAGAAATATAAGTTACTCTTAACTTTAGTTTTACTTACTCTTGAAACAGAACACTTTCAGCGACCACGCGGAAATACATCTGGTTGTAGCAGGTGACAGTGAAGGGGTTTTTTTGTAAGCAAAATTTTATCATCGCTTCTTTTAGAATCATAAATAAATTGCAACGTCACATTTTAATGAGAAGGTAATTACGTGAACTTTCTTCTGCATCATTAGATTTGTACTTTTTTGAGCTTGTGTTTGTAACTACCATATGGATTATTCAATTCATACAAAATATAAGATGCTTGGAATTACAATATTATACATCTAAACCCAAAAAAGAAGTAATCTATATTAATTTTTAAAGGAAACGCTTTGGTCATGTGAATAAGCTTTCACAAATGATTTCTCGTATCTAGTATTATTTGTTTTAACCAAACAAATATATATACGTGATGTTATCAACAATGTTAATAAAAAAGCATTTAATTAAAAAACAATTTACTTCTTTTTTTAATATTTAATGAATGTAATTATACTTTCTAGACATTTTGTAAACAGTTCTTAATCAAATTTGTTTTAAGCAAATTCAAAATAATTCTGTCAAAATTAGAATACAAAGCGCTAAACGTATTTTTGTAGCCCACACCATAATCAAACTTTAGATGATTATGAAGTACACTTTCATAGAAATGTCAATTTTCTTTATCTCGTGATTTTCTGTATAGACTTTATCATTCTGGGTCCTACTGATGAAGTTTGTTCCTTAAAATAAGTAGGTTTTAATACGTAATCATTTTAAACATGAGGTCTTTCTTACAATCAGCCTAATATAAATGTTCAAATGTGTGTGTAGTTCTTTTAAGTTTGATAAAGAAACTGAATAAAGAGATATTTGGCCTTATTTATTTCGTTAAAATCAAAGGTGATAAAAAGGGCAAGCAGGCATATCAAGATTATAAATCTTTCTATTTACGAAAGAGGGCAGCACATGTCCACATATAAACATCCAAAGTTGTTTTGAATTAAGCACAAAGCTACACAATGGGCTATCTGTGCTCTGCCCACCACGGGTATCGAAACCCGGATTTTAGCGTGCAAGTCCGCAGACATACCGCTGAGCCACTGGGGGGCGACATTCAAAGAGAAAGGTTTATCGATTACATTTCTAAGCAAGATATAACAGAAAACTTTACTTATGGGGGCACAGTCTATGTTCGGAGTCGTTTGGAATTGGAGGCTGGTAGTATTTATCATGGGTGATTCCTTACATATGAACGAGTTTACAAAACCAGCTTAACAAAGAAAGAAACATGATCCGTGAAATATGAGATCAGTTGGCCTCTTTTCCTATTCATGACAAGTTTGGAGTTTACTGGAAAACGTTAAGATGTATTTTTGGAGCGACACCGGTTTTCACTCTAAAACTTTGTGATTCAGCTATTTATTTCTAAGTTGTAAAAGTTTCAAGTTCTTAACGGTATCTAGCCCGGCATGCCCAAACGTGTTAAGGCGTTCGACTCGTAATCCGAGGTTCGTGAATTCGAATCCCGGTCACACCAGACATGCTCACCCTTTAGCCGTTGGTACGTTATAATGTGACGGTTAATCCCACTATTCGTTAGTAAAAGATTAGCCCAAGAGTTGGTGGTGGGTGATGATGACTAGCTGCCTTCCCTCTAATCTTACACTACTAAATTAGGGGCGGCTAGCGCAGATAGCCCTCGAGTATCTTTGCGCGAAATTCAAAACAAACAAACAAACTTAACAGTTATTGTTTGTTTTTTGTATTCATCAACAACTTTTACGTCTCTATGAGAAGCATAGCGAGTTTATTGTTGTTGTTTTCCAATACTTTTAATTGTATTTGTGATGAATTACATCACAAATCCACTGCTACATGTTCAATGGCATTTCTTATGACTTAGTAGTTAAAATATGTTGAACTCCTTAGTTTCACAAAACAGGAAATAGATAATGCATGTGTGAAACCGGCAAATGAGATTACGCTAAAGCCTCAGAACATGACGCTTTGCTATGAGCTTTGAAGGCTTAAACTGGGACTCCTTAATCACTAGATTGCAACAAACAAACACACATGCAGTATTTCAACGGTTAGTACTGATAGAGAGCTCTTTGTTCTTCCCGTAACCCTCCCCCTTCCCAAGTAGTTAGGAAAGTCACGAGGTACATTTCTAACCAATAATACGTTCTTATTTTTAAAACGCATGCGCATTGATTATATGAGAGAATAATTTTAAAATATTTAGCGCCTTTTCGCCGTTTCTCTTTGTGAGGAAACACAGGATTCTAAAACGTCGTAAGGACTTTGGTAATATTATTCATTATGCGAGAAATCGTACACGTTCAGGCAGGACAATGTGGCAACCAAATCGGAGCAAAGGTAATGTTTTCTTTTAATATGAAGCTACAGTATTTATTGTTCATAGCACACAGGTAAATAGTATTAGCAGTAATTAATAGGATTTGTTTATTCTACCAGTGTACTCTTACGATTCGAATGTTAGTAATAATGATTACAAATATCGTTTTATTGTTTGTTTATCATCATTTTATATTATTTTAAGCATTCAGTATTTAACTTTAGATACTTTTTTTCTCTTTTTATGAAAAATAACTAAAATTTCAGATTACCTAAATTTCTTTCAATGGCCCACTAATTCTTACTTCTAAAGTTATATGTACTTTGAAAATTTAATCATGATTTTTGTTTAGGTATAGTAGAACTTGAGTGGTGTTAAAACAATTAAAGTCCTATTTTAACTTCAATCAGTGCTGACCACTTCATGACTTCAGCAGTGCCACGACGCGAATATCTTTCAAATCACCTCCTACTGCTTGTGCGAGCAATAGAATAGATTCTGGTGCCTCACAGTTAACAAGAGATTAACTTATCACATTTTTCAACTTTTCTAATGTATTTAGTATATTCTTGTTTCGACTGTTATTTAAAATTTCATGCTAACTGCAAATTAATAGGAATTTCGTATTGATTTTATCTTAATACCATGAAAACTTCGTCATCAAGCTTGTGATATCTTAATGTCAGCTTAACCCATACGTAGTTTTTATAACCGCTAGGATCGCTCTTGGCGTCTGGAAACTGATCATTCACCGTGAGATTTCAGTATCAGTGTACTATATCTTAAATTTATTCTTATAAAATTATTTGCATTTTATAATACATTCTTATCAATAGAAATCATAGCGTATTGTGATAAACCGTAAAAAAAGAAAGTTGTGTAAGGATAAAAAAAGCCAAAGAAACAATGTAATTAAAAAATATGAGAAAATGATTCATATGTAATTTTAAAAAAGTTTAAAATTCACCTTGACTAGACGAAATAACCTATGATTCTGTTAAATAATTATGATTAATTACTATATTATTCTGTAGTAATATATGATAACGTATAGTCAATATAATACCTTATGGTATTTTAGCCTTCTTACAGTCATATGACCACCATTTCTCTCCACGTTGAGCTCGTCGTCTCCCTTCTCTAGCACTATTGCGCATGCTCAGGAAAAATATATCATTTTCGATTGGCTAGATATTTAATCTTTGACTGGCTTGTAGAGCTCAAATCTCAAGCGATACACAAATTGAGCATGGCTTGCGATTTGAGTTTCACAGACATACACTTATTTACTTATTTTACATTTCAAAATATAGATTATCATAAGACTTCTGAAAGTTGTGGTAGGAATTATAAGACTTACGTATTATCCTTTATTAACATCTATGTAATTTAAAGTGATTTACGAATAGTAATACTGTATCATTGCAACAATATATTTGTGCTAGTGTACGTCAATGTGTGTATGCAAATTAATAATAAATGTTTGAATATACCAAGGTAACAAATACCATAAATGTTTAAATTGCACATTTAAGAATGTTCCATAATAATTGGTTAAACAGCAAACAACTTATGTAGTGCTGAGGTGTGGTTAGCACATGCGCGTTGAGTACAAATGATATGCCTAGAGAAGGGACACGACGTTACGGTTCGTGGTGGCATCCGACCAAACATCCTCAATTATAACAGGTCAAGCAAATATCTGATTCAGGCATTTCCTGTCTTTTCTTATTATTTCACGATTTATTTTTTAACTATTAATCCAAAATTCCAAAACGACTTCTGAAATAAATGCACGTTACATTATGATAGGAAATGACACAATATTTACTTTAACAATAACATTATAACTTGTTTTTAGTTATATTACACATAAGCAGGAAAATAATTCTTATTGCCCCCTCCCTTGGTTGTTCAATAATTATACTTAATTAAAGTTCTTAACTTCTGATGAAACTCAACACATTGTAATATGTTGGCTTTATGGATCAGTTGATAAAAGTTTTAAACAATTTCCTAATACGAAAACATTGTCATGAAGATAAGTATGTTCTGATTGAATTATGCACATCATACTGTAGTATGCTTCTGTATACAACTAAATAAAGATAACATTAGACCACTAAATATCGAATTAAAACGTGTTATATGGGAGGTTATTCCATGTTCTATTTAATTTAACTCATGCGATATTTGTATTTAATAAACATGTTTTGGATGGTCTTATGGTTAGTGCTAGACCCACAATCTATACGCTAAGAATTAGCGTCATATCTGAAACAAGCTCGTACATTTAGAATATTACAGTTAATTCCAATTATCCTATTAGGGTAGCCCAAGAGTTAGAGGAAGGCAGTGTTTACCATCTGATTTTCCTATAATGTATCACTGTTAAATTAGGGACAGCTAGTGTATATTTGAGAAATTCAGTGAACCTGTTTTTTTATTGTCTTAAGAAAATTCACTATTAATCTGAAGTATCAAATCCTTGAATGCCGATAACTTACGCTTAAGGCAAGATTTGAAAGTAAGCCAAATATTCAAAAGCCAATGGATTTCGCTCAAATATTGTTCGAGTACTTTCAAGTAGTCTAAACGTTTGTAACTTTTATTAACTATACTGTAGTTTTTGTCATTCACCATTAACTGATTTCCCCAACACAAATATGAAGTAAAATCAGCTGGGAATTATGATACAGTGAGACCATTGTTCTACTCTTTCTTTTTTTAGTTAATTATATCAAATGCTTTAAGTATTTCTTCTTCAACGTTCCTAAACGTTGTTTCCATTTAATAACGAGTTGTTAACATTAACTATGTATAGCTCAGTAATTTTAGTACAATGAGATGTGTTATCTTTGTACATAGGACCCTAAGTGTTGTTATTCTCATAGTTCTGGGAGGTGATATCTGACGAGCACGGCGTAGATCCGACTGGGACCTACCACGGAGACTCAGATTTGCAGTTAGAACGAATCAACGTATACTACAATGAAGCCTCAGGTAGATTTGAAACATTCTCGACTAAAGATATGAAATGGTCTGTCAGTATCAGTTAAACAATTATTTTCACTTCCTTCGGTGTTAATTCTAAGCAGACAAAAAATATTGCTAAATTTGTTATATACAGGAGTACTTAATAGATAGTTAAGAATACAAATGTATTTTTACTTTTTCAAAACCACACTAAAAAAAAAGATAGTGTTCAGTACGATAAAGATAACTTAGAACTGTTATAAAGGCGATTAAGTGAATTACGTCAACATGCTTTACTTGAGAGCGAACATAAATTAACGAATTACGTATTGTGTTAACTAATATGTCTCTTGGTACATGAATGTCGAGTAGACAAGTTTCGTATGTAGGAAAGGTTGTTAACATTTTAACCAAATACGATTTCCAGTCGTTTTAATGAGAAACGCATTTTCCTGAGCGACAACAAATGTCATATTGGATCAGTAACTGTGGTGAAAAGTGCAAGAAACTTGATGCGCCAGTCATAAATTCCTGGTTGCACATAATTTTTAATATTGACACTAGTGATAATTAACTAAGCTGGATTTTAAAATTTGTTGGATATTTTCAAAAGAATAAAACTAATATGACTTTTATTTATAACTATAATTTGTCAAGCTTAGGATAAGGTTGTCTCTTTTCGTGTTATAAATTTGACATGTTTTAAGAACTTTCGATAATTACCACATGAATATATTGAAAGATTTAGATCTATTGGTCAGTAGTTATGGTAATTTTTCTTTATTTAACGCTATTTTAATTTAAAACGTATGTATAGTTGGGCCAGACTGTGTTGTTGATTCATTAAATTTGCGATCGACAAAAACGATTAAAATTATAAATATAATATAGTTCGAAATACAATCTATCAAATCATTTACATCTCGCTTTGTTGTTAATATTAAATTATAATAATGGCAGTGTTTCTTTGTTTTTCTCCTTATTAACAAATAAAACGTGGTTTTACTAAACAGCTTGCCTCCCAATAGAGTAGACAGACTGGCATAGCCAGGTGGGTTAAGGCGTTTGACTCATAATCTGAAGGTCGTGGGTTTGAATCCCTGACCCACCAGAATGCTCACCCTTTCAGCCGAGGTAGCGTTATAATGTCAGTCAACCCCTCTATTCGTTGATAAAAGAGTAGTCCAAGAGTTGGCGTTGGGTGATGATGACTAGCTGCCTTCCCTCTTATCTTATATTGCTAAATTATGGACGGTTATTGCAGATAGCTCTCGAGTAGCTTTGCGCGAATTTGAAAAACAAACAGCTGTATGTCTGTGGACTTGCACCGCTAAAAACCAGGTTTCTCTATCTATGGTGTGCAAAAGTTGTGCTTAATTCTGAACAAGCTAACAAAACAGATTTTCGGCTTAGGTTTATTATTTGCAACAAGACATTCTGTCTTCTTATTGCATAAAATGTAAAGTTACAATGAATTCTATTGTTACTGTACGAAAATAAGGTGTTTTTACAGTTATTTATTTATTGATTTTTATAAATATTAAACATATGTTTTGATCATGATATCAACATAATTGAAATCAGTATACCAGTTTACGTAGGTGAAACACCATACTGTTTGCTTTAGTCATGGATTTTAACTGGGTGTTGCCGCTTGCTTTTAGAACCGGTTTGTTGTATGTTCTTCTGTTTATGGTATCAACCGCGTGTTACCTCGACCGCCATATAAGGAGTGTTCTGCTCGAGTCACATGCGGCCTCACGGATAAGCTGAACAAGCTGAGAGTAGGAAGTTGTTATACAGCGACATCTTTTTAGTCGTAGGCGGTCTTTTCTAACAAATTAAGGACGCAGATAGCCTAGTTCCTTTGCTCTATAAAACGCCAAACCCACTACCACCACAAAATAAAGTTTTTTGAAGACTTAAAAAATGAAATTTACAATATATGATTACTCAAAAACCAGTTTGGTTGTGATGGCCAAAAAAACGATCTCGTTTCTCATCGGTGAAGCTCGGTAATTGTTTTTCGTGTATCTGTGTTAAAGCTTCATTAAGCACAAAAACTACATGAAATACAACATGACCATTGCTCAATATTAAACGTTGTCAGTATTGAATTTTAGTAATTTTCAGTGAGCAAATACAGTTTCTATTAAAATTATTCAAGCTATTACCACAAAATATTCGTATACACGGATTTACACGTTAGTTACTATTTACAAGAACAAGCCCTCGATTTAGCAATTAATTTTGTGATTTGATTTTATTGCATGAATTCGTGTAAGTTATAATACTGATACCCTGAATATGTTTTCAATAATAAAAGTGTTTTGTTTGACTGCACATTGAACTTTTAAGTATTTTGTAATTTGATTTTAAAGTTAATAAAATAATTATTGTTTAAAAATGAAGAATACTAAAAAAAAACGAAAAATTGTATTCATAAAAGGAGGAAAGTATGTTCCCCGTGCTATTCTACTTGACTTGGAACCTGGAACCATGGACTCTGTACGATCGGGACCTTTCGGACAGCTTTTCAGACCAGATAACTTTGTGTTTGGTTAGTTTATAATTATTTGAGGGTTTCACTAAAGATATTTTTCATTAGTTTAAATGTTTTATATCTAGATATAATTAACAGTTTTACAATTATTTTATTTTTTTTACTTTATCTTAAAAAGTAATAGAAAATTCAAAATTTCACATAGTATCAAAATAACTTTAGTTCTAAAAATAACACAATTTTAAAGGTATGAAGAGAGCTGTGGTGTTCTGTATTTTAAATTTTTTAACAGTTATTTATTTCTCCAATCATCGTTCTTTTTTCAGGTCAGAGTGGAGCAGGAAACAACTGGGCTAAAGGACACTATACAGAGGGTGCTGAATTGGTGGACACAGTATTAGATGTAGTCAGGAAAGAATCGGAAAGCTGCGACTGTCTGCAGGGCTTCCAGCTGGCTCATTCCCTAGGTGGAGGAACTGGATCTGGAATGGGAACTCTTTTGATCTCCAAGATACGAGAAGAATATCCTGACAGAATAATGAACACTTTTAGTGTTCTGCCATCTCCAAAGGTGATTTTTTACCTATATCTATTTTTCAAGAAAGTTACAAGAATTTTAATTGTGTTTTGCAACAAAGATTTTACACCTTAATTTTATAAACCATTTACATATACTTTAAATGTTTTTCTCAATTCTAGGTGTCTGACACAGTTGTGGAACCTTACAATGCTACCCTATCTGTTCACCAACTTGTAGAAAATACTGACGAAACTTACTGCATTGATAACGAAGCTTTATATGACATTTGTTTCCGTACCTTAAAATTAACCACTCCAACGTACGGTGACCTAAATCATCTTGTCTCTGTCACAATGTCTGGAGTCACTACCTGTTTGAGGTTCCCTGGCCAGCTAAATGCAGACCTCAGAAAACTTGCTGTTAATATGGTTCCTTTCCCTCGTCTTCATTTCTTCATGCCAGGCTTTGCACCACTAACTTCTAGAGGAAGCCAGCAGTATAGAGCACTTACAGTTCCAGAGTTGACACAACAGATGTTTGATGCTAAGAACATGATGGCTGCCTGTGATCCTCGTCATGGCCGCTACTTAACAGTGGCCACAATCTTCCGAGGGCGAATGAGCATGAAGGAAGTTGATGAACAGATGTTGAATGTTCAGAACAAGAACAGCAGCTATTTTGTGGAGTGGATCCCCAATAATGTTAAGACAGCTGTGTGTGACATTCCTCCTCGTGGCTTGAAGATGAGTGCTACATTCATTGGAAACAGCACTGCCATCCAAGAAATCTTCAAGAGAATCTCAGAGCAGTTTACAGGTATTTTCCTGAGATGAAAGAAATTGTAAATTATAACCAGTTTTCTGAGTTGTAGAGTAGTTACGATATTAGCTGTATTCTATGTTTCATTATTGTATTCTACATAAGATCTAGTATATTTTTCAGTCAATCTTTAGTCTTCTTCGTATTCATTATCATGCTTTTTTGTTCAACATATAAGTTACAGAAATAATGATTCATAAATTATTACTTCAGCAATGTTCCGACGAAAGGCTTTCTTACATTGGTACACTGGTGAAGGCATGGATGAGATGGAGTTCACCGAAGCAGAATCTAACATGAATGATCTGGTGTCAGAGTATCAACAGTACCAAGAAGCCACTGTGGAAGACGAAGGCGAATTTGATGAAGAAGAACCACTTGAAGAAGCCTAATCTGTAGTTTCATTATATGTCCATATTATTCTTCCAGCAGATTTTTCTTAATGATGTGTATATTTCACAGAAGTTACTTCATAAATAATTTCGAAACATAAAAAATCACTTATTTTTCCACGCGTTAAAGTAATAAACCTCAAATTAACTATCTACTTTACCAAGTAATAAATAATGCGTTACTTTGTGTTAGATACTTATGTGGTTTGTTTTTATATTTTAATCTACAAACATATCATTTCATGTATATTTGTATTAAACTTGTTCTCAAAGTTGTGGCTAAACTATTTTCCATAAAGTAAAACACCTCATATCACTGAAAACCAAATAGTACATTCTAGTAATAAAATATAAGATATAAAATTTATATATTAGTGATATTTATTTTAAGATTTCATATAAGAAAACAATGCATCTGATCCCATAATTAATCTCGTACAGTTAAGACTAAATAATATGATAATAAAATACTTTGCATCATTTACATTTATGACAGTTTTATAGAGGTAATCAAATTGTTTTGATTTAAATTTATAACTGTAACTTAATTACTGGTGTTTTAGAAAGCTTTCTGAGCCAAGAATAAACCGGATGCTCTATCAATAATAAACAACCTATTAACTAATAATGATAAACTCATCAGTTTGGCTTATTTTCAAATTCACACGAAGCTACTGGAAGGCTATCTGCGCTAGCGGTCCATAATTTAGCAGTGATAAACTAGGGGGAAGGCAACTCTTGAACTTGGTGAAAAAAAGGCTGAGTAAAAGTTATACAAATAACGATTTTGCGATAATTCAAGAAACGTTTATAACGCGTAACCTTACAAAACAAACGCTATTAAAATTTTACAAAGACAAATGAAACTAGTTGCACCGTTTCAGTTTAAGACGCAAAAAAAACCTTTGAACGATTACTCTGTATAGTCACTATACATATATCAATGTTTACAGTTTCAAATATTTAATATTTGCTCATTTCAAACGAATGTTTATGACACACGTGATTTTTCACTTTATTTTTTTATCAAAACATAATACGAACCATTTGACCCTATAGTTTCTTTGGTGTGTGAAATACTTTTCCTTTTAAAGTAGGAGTTGGCTTACCAGATAAATCTCACTCTAACAGTAATTCGCTTCCCATTACTACAATAATACCTCTCAATAGGTCTGTAGGTGCATTATAAATTGTTTTAGAGCAAGATGTAGCTAGTATGTTGTGTATCTAGTATATTATATTAATAATAGTCTAATACCTTTCGATTTGAGTAACCCAAAATCTTACATAGAAAGCTGTTTGCTAATGGTTCAAAATTAGTGATTGTTAGGGCAGATAGCCTGTTTGTTGCTGTGAGCACATTTACGAAACAGAAATTGTTCTGAGAAACACCGAATCTCATAAAGAAAGTGACTATATAATTAACAACATATTTCTCCAGGCACTAAAAATTGAGTTGTATCAAAACCAAAATATTTAAGAAAAACAACATTAAAGAATCACTTAAAACCTGTTTTAATTGTAATTTTCATGTGTAGTTACTTCGCATAATGGAGTTAGAATGTGGATTTTGATAACAAATTCTGTATCTTATGAAATTTGCAAAACCGGCGTAACAATAAACGACATATTTGGCAATAATATTTTAAGGAGCTTTTGTTTTTCTCATTGAAAGGCGATTCACGTTTACCTGTAAAAAAAAAATCATGCTTCTGATAGCCACGACTACTAGACAATTTTATATATACCAACGTAATATTGTTTTAAATGGAATTTTATTTAAGCAATTTGACAATTGTTATTTATGCATCTTAAACAGCTAAAAAAATGGTTCACGAACATTTTATTTAACCATAAGAGAGAATGACGGATATTATTGTATGACAGTATTTAACCTTACTCTTAAAAGTAATCAAAACGTTTTATAATGTACATATTGTCTTTACCGACTGTTAAAAAATAAAAAATCTTAATTTCGAACCAAGAACATACAAGCTTTATGATTTCTAATGTATTCTTAAGACCATCAAATGGGTTTATCGCAATCACCAATTACTTTATTAGTTCTTTTTGTATGCGTGATATGAAAGAAAGTAAATAGTAATATATATGTGGTTCTTGAATGATAATGCATTGCTATTTACAATTGGGAAGTCTTGAATGTTCAATTTTAAACGATGATGATAACAAACTTGTTCACGTATCTACTTAGTTTTTGTACACAATTCATACCTAAAATAGTGTGTCTTCTTTAAATGTCATTGTATATAGTCATCAAATAACAAAATAGTATATTTGAGATTTGGATCAATATCCAATCGTACTAAAACTGAATAACTCGACATTTTCCAACCGAGACAAACTTTTCGAACACACCCAAGAATCCACGCATGAAGCAACTTCGTAAGATTCATGACGTGTTCCAAAAAACATACGTAGAAATCACATGACACTGAAAGCCAGTACAGACCAATCAGCTCGTTCTATGATGGTTGTAATCCGCATGCGTAGTAACAATGCTCTGTGATTTTAAGCAACGACAAGGGAGTGTTTGTCATTAACGTCAAGTTTTGCAGTTAAAGAAAACAGGAAGAAGTAATCATAATGAGAGAAATTGTTCATGTCCAAGCTGGTCAATGTGGTAACCAAATCGGAGCGAAGGTAACTGCGTAATTGGGAGATAATAGCAGATGTACTTATTATTTAGAAAGCTCGTTGTATCGTTATGTAAAAATAAAAAAGGATGTTAGGTTCAGTTATTTCTTGCGTTATCACTTTGTATGTTTTCCTAGAATCTTTAAAATGGCTTCGATGTTTTATAGTGGAAGAGTATTTGGAAGTTAAGTTAAAGCATTTGCATGGAACAACTACTATGATTTTATGATTGATACTAAGGTAGTTTGGCAGAATCTTGTCAATAATGAAACCCTGTGCGATTTCAAGGTTTCAGTGCGACAGCCTTAGGAAAACAATATAAATATTCAAAATAATGTGCTCTTGTGTGATGTAAGCGCTATATCTTAGTTATTTCGATAATTTCATTTTTCTATGTGTGTTTTAAGACATTTTGCTTTAACTTGTAGAAACTTTTGTATCGTGTTTTTTTGTTTGTTTGTTTTTTTAATCAGACTTGCCGTATCTGTTGAGGTTATGCCTAAAAAAAAAATTGTCTGGTTGGATGCACATTTTATAAAAGTTCAGCAACCCTTAAGAAATTCATGCTTCGTGTCCGCTCGTCTCAAGGTCTTCGTGGCATAACTTGATGTTTTCTCCTTTGCAGTATTTTCGTAGTCACCCAGCTCTTTAGTTTCGAAACTAAATGAGTTTTTCAATGTGAATTGCTTTATAATCTGAATTGCATGTTTTTTGTAATTCAAATGAAGAAATAAGTACTTCCTTTCCCAAAGTTGTCTTGTCAATTCGCCCACTTTATTGACCTGTGTTTACACTTGATGTATTTTTAACAAATAAATAAAAGGTGTGTGGATTTACTTGCGTAATATACTGTACAGAATATTACGTTTCAATTTTAAGTTGCTTTATCTGATTCAGTGAATGTCTTAATCAGTCATAGTGTGCATATCCAAGCAATTGTAGGGAACACAATAGGGAGACTTAATTTGAACCTGAGGACGGTAAGTAGTGTTGTTCTGTTAAAGTTAATTATTAACTAGCTAATCGTTACTCCAATAACAGGAAAATGAAATGGGATGGCTACTGTACGAAACTTCCCTTCACCCAAATAATATCAAATGACCAAGGAATCTTTTTTTGCACAACCGATTAGAACTTATCTATTTCTTGAATAAACACTAATAGTTTTTGTTCCAATTCAGTTCTGGGAAGTGATATCTGACGAGCATGGTATCGACCCAACTGGTACCTATCACGGCGATACAGATTTGCAGTTAGAAAGGATCAACGTATATTATAATGAAGCTTCAGGTATTTATGTTAATTAGTCTAGTCTAGTCTAAGTAGAAAGTGCACTGACTGTTTTTAATTAATTAGACTGTTATTGTGTAAAGTTTCATTTGAAACGTTTTTCGATGAAAATTAAATTTATCTGAAGGAGCGATTAATTTATTTAGGTGCAGAGACGGATATTGTATTTGATCATCAACCGACTTGCTTGACAATAAATTTTGTAGTACTTGGATAAGTGTTTATATTTAACAGCTGTTAACTAAACCTTTATACTTTCAAATAGGAAAACGCAACGGAGACGTAGTTTTCAGCCTAAATTGTCACTACTGAGAGAATATTTTTTTCTAAATAATAAAAACTACGGGAAGTAGGAATGAGATTTGTTTTGTTTTTGAATTTCGCGGAAAGCTACGCTAGGGCTTTCTGTGCTAGCCGTTCCGACTTTAGCAATGTAAGAATAGAGAGAAGACAACTAATCATTACCACCTACCGTTTACTCTTTCCTCAACAAATAGTTGGATTAACTATCATATTATAACACGCCCACGGCTGAAAGGGCGAGTATGTTTGGTGCGACCGGGATTCGAACCCTCGACCCTCAGATTACGAGTCGAAGTTTTAACCTACCTGGCCATGTCGGGCCTAGAATAAGAACCACTAAGGCAGGACAAACTTCTAACGTTTTTCGCAGGCTCAATTGTTTCGCATGTGAAGTACATTATTAAGTGAAGCCATGTTTTTGGGACGCTAGTTCAAATACAACGTAAAGGAAGATTATTACTAATACTGGAGCTTTTTCATATTACATTCCTTTGTTAAAGTAAAATCATTCTGAAACTAACCATAAATTTTAGTATGTAGGCGTGAAATTAATTCTGAAGTGCTTTTCTTTAAGATAAGACCATAATTAACAGTTAAGTATAGCTGCGATGTTTATACATGTGTAAAAGATAATGCAGATTTAACTGCTTTGCGTTGTTTGTAGTGGGTGTTTAGGGCATTTGCTAAATGCTATTAATTTTTTTTCAAACGATCTACAAAACTCGCAATGAGGAATAAGGTGGAATTACCAATGAAATAAAGATGTAGATAAAGTATTTCCAACAAGGAGCAAAACGTAAGACTGACGATCAATAAGTAAGACCAATATTAAATAACTTCTTTCCAAAATAAATTACATTTAAAATAATTAATCTGCCCATGTATATCATTGAAGATAAATTTTCCTCGTTTTATAATGGTTTTGATTTTAAAAGTACTTTGTACTCACTTAGCACAACTATCTTTCAGGAGGAAAGTATGTTCCACGTGCAATCCTTCTGGACTTGGAACCAGGAACAATGGATTCTGTACGCTCTGGTCCTTTTGGTCAACTGTTCAGGCCTGATAACTTCATATTTGGTAAGAGCTAAATAACTTAATTTGTGAATCTTCCCCCCACCATACATAAGCTATAACAAAAAAAAAAAAAGTAACATTTTAGTTGTATGCTTGTATTCATCAGTATTAAACTTCCTTTGTTAACTAAACTATTTGACATCCGTCCTTGAGATGCTGTGCAAATTTTATTCGATCTTGCCCTACACATTTAACATGCCTTAGCACAAGCTTTGAAAAATATCAACTTGTTACTTTAAATTAAACTTTAAGAATATGCAAACTGTTTTGAGTGATGTCAGTGCTTCATCTTTAATTTGTGTTAAAGTAAATAAGTGTAAAGTCTTCTCTACATCTCAGGTCAGAGTGGAGCAGGAAACAACTGGGCTAAAGGACACTATACAGAGGGTGCTGAATTGGTGGACACAGTATTAGATGTAGTCAGGAAAGAATCAGAAAGCTGTGACTGTCTGCAGGGCTTCCAGCTGGCTCATTCCCTAGGTGGAGGAACTGGATCTGGAATGGGAACTCTTTTGATCTCAAAGATACGAGAAGAATATCCTGACAGAATAATGAACACTTTTAGTGTTCTGCCATCTCCAAAGGTGATTTTTTACCTATAGCTATTTTTCAAGAAAGTTACAAGAATTTTAATTGTGTTTTCCAACAAAGATTTTACACCTTAATTTTATAAACCATTTACATATACTTTAAATGTTTTTCTCAATTCTAGGTGTCTGACACAGTTGTAGAACCTTACAATGCTACACTATCTGTTCACCAACTTGTAGAAAATACTGACGAAACTTACTGCATTGATAACGAAGCTTTATATGACATTTGTTTCCGTACCTTAAAATTAACCACTCCAACGTACGGTGACCTAAATCATCTTGTCTCTGTCACAATGTCTGGAGTCACTACCTGTTTGAGGTTCCCTGGCCAGCTAAATGCAGACCTCAGAAAACTTGCTGTTAATATGGTTCCTTTCCCTCGTCTTCATTTCTTCATGCCAGGCTTTGCACCACTAACTTCTAGAGGAAGCCAGCAGTATAGAGCACTTACAGTTCCAGAGTTGACACAACAGATGTTTGATGCTAAGAACATGATGGCTGCCTGTGATCCTCGTCATGGCCGCTACTTAACAGTGGCCACAATCTTCCGAGGGCGAATGAGCATGAAGGAAGTTGATGAACAGATGTTGAATGTTCAGAACAAGAACAGCAGCTATTTTGTGGAGTGGATCCCCAATAATGTTAAGACAGCTGTGTGTGACATTCCTCCTCGTGGCTTGAAGATGAGTGCTACATTCATTGGAAACAGCACTGCCATCCAGGAAATTTTTAAGAGAATCTCAGAACAGTTTACAGGTAAATGCCATTTAATAATGGTGGATGATATGTTGTTATTCTCTTAGGGAAGGAGATAGTACTAGAAAAAATAAACCCTATAATACTGTTAATTAAGGTTTAAGGTAACTCTTGGTTTCTTATGCATGGGTCTAATTGTTGATACAAATTATATTTGTTCTTTTATCTGAAAATTTGTCAAGTTTTTATTTAACAAATTACTTGGCATATCTGCATGTAGTTTTATCCCTTGATTCTCTTAGCACTAAGTTTTTGAACTTCTAGTTAAGGTGATGACTAGTTTGCATAATAACTTGGTATTTTCAAAATCTTGTAGCAATGTTCCGACGAAAAGCTTTCTTACATTGGTACACTGGTGAAGGCATGGATGAGATGGAGTTCACTGAAGCAGAATCTAACATGAATGATCTGGTGTCAGAGTATCAACAGTACCAAGAAGCCACTGCAGATGACGAGGGAGAATTTGATGAAGAAGAACCACTTGAGGAAGCTTAGTTTCTTTGTGCTTTCAGAGAATTTGTACTGAATTTGCCTTTAATTCATTAGTTAATTATGGGAAGAATCCTGTCTATTTGGTAATTAATAAGTAATAACTCTTCCACCTGTAACTTATAGCATAAATTAACATTCCAGTTGGAAGTAAGTTTGTTTTTTAACTTGGCAGCAATTACCATTATTTTTCTCATTAGCTAAATGTCAATTTTAGTACAAAAATGTATGGAAGATCACATAGCAAGTGAAACTTAGTAAAAGTTGATTCAAAAGTTTTCTGTCTTACTTTCAGTGTTTTGCAGAATATTGAAGTTCTGGAAACTAAAGCCTTGTAAAGTATATTGGACAAATATTTCCTGATTTATATTGCAGACTTCGCCCATACAACTTAATTGTTAACCTTAAAATGACTTGTTCTCGTAAACCCAGTTACACATTGGACATCAAGATCTTTTATTAGATTAGGAACTATCATATAAAGTGCTTAGTTTTGTGGGGGGAGAGTGAATGAACATCTACTTAAATCTCAATTTGAGGGTTAATCTTGCAATTCTAAAGGATGTTTTTCTGTTGAACACTTTTTTTTTTTTTTTTTTTACTTCATAGGAAACCTCATTCATTTCTTTTTGTGCTTAACTATCATAAACCAGAATTACATTTAATGACCAAAGAGTTTAGTATTCGCATTAAACATAAGCTACGAACTTCACTGTATAAATGTAACGCTTCTTAAATACTTTATGAATTTTGTGCTAGCTAAATAGCTACATATAGAAAATTTTAACGTGATTATCATTTACACTTTTTAAACTTTCCTTGAAAACGAAAGGAAGAAGATATTTTAAACATCGTCATCTGTCGTTCTTTCAACAAGAGGAAGTTGTCGTCTATTTAAGTAAATTTCATCGTAAACATTCAATCTACCAAAAGTACTAATCTATTAATTAGCTTTTAATTTCTTAACTTTTAAATTTTCACATTAATTTATAATTTACGCGGTAAGTTTAAGTTGCAATTAAGTAACCGCTAACAGGTCACCGAAACACTTGTCTCAAATAAAATAAATCGATTTTGCTCTGAAAATTTATTTGCGTAATCTTTAGTTAAACGAAGACTGTTTTGGTTTCGATTATATTCTTATTCTTAACTCCACATGTTAAAATGCTGTTGTGCCTGTACACTTTGATCCAATACTATATTTAAAAAAAAAAAAAAAAGTGAACTAAATTCATAAATAAATGAAATGTACAAAATATATCGCGAGTTTATGCTGGAAACAACTTAGCAGGCTAAATTATGGTCGTGAATTACGGTTTGGATGTCTCGGATTCTTCTCCGGATATATCTGAAACTTACTGACTGAGCCTTTTTTCATCATTAGTTAAATATTTGGGTTACCGGTCACCAAAACATCTCATTTTGTTTTGTTACTGCTACGCTATCTAATCGCAAGTGAAATGCCTGTTGGTTATACACTGAAAAATGCATTGTCCGAACTAAAGTTCGATACTTTCTATTGCTGTGTGTGTTTATTGGTCAATTCCGAATCCATTGCTTCTGTCTTGACGGGATAAATTTCCAAAATCTACCGTTACGTCATTTTACAGATTGTAATGAAGATCAAATTAGTGTCTTTGTTATCTGGATAGGCATAGTCTTTTACTAAGGGAATTAAATCGTGTTCGTTAGGATATGGAGGTGATTTAAAAAGATTTTTAAGGTCTCTGCATCTTAATCTGGAATTGTTTTTTGTGTTTCTGGCTCCCAAGAGTGGAGTGTGGTGATTACTACATTTATACCAACTTAGCGGGATCAAACATGATACCATGGGTTGATGTCCTAATGGTGTTTGCTTTCGAGAAAGTTACCCATATTTGCTAGTTATAGAATAGTGAGAGGGGATTTTACATTTTGATTTTGAAAAAAATAGTGGTATTTATTATATCTAATGAGGTATTGGTTACTTTGTAAACAACGACGCATCACACCTTGATGCTTTCAATATGCTTATCATTTATCTTTTCTTGCACAATAGCTGTTGTTGTTTGAATTGTTTTGAATTTCACGCAAAACTACACAAGGGACTATCTGAGCTAGCCGTTTCTAATATAACAGTGTAAGATAAATGGGAAGGCAGCAAGTCCTCACCGCTAACTCTGGGGCTACTCTTTTACCAACGAATAGTGAGATTGACCGCACAATATAACGCTTTACGGCTGAAAGGGTGAGATTGTTTTCGACGAGGATCTGAATCCACTTTTTTTTTTTAAACAGAAGTAAAATAACAATCATACTAAGTTCACCTGTTCATAAATATGAATATTTTAAAATATATTTTGTGTATTGGATAACTATCCTTTTTTTTTTACTTTAGTGTTTATCAACTTTACGATAACCGTGTTAATAGCAGTTACGTATACATATTTTATCCTGTCTTTTTAAGGCACTAAATAATAAAAAAATTCAATTCTTGATTAAGCTCTTTCAATTTAATTTCACCTGAGTGCTCAAGGTTCAAACAGTATAGCAACAAAAAATAGACCAATCTTTCATTTGAACATCATATGAATAAGATGAGTTGTTTGATACACGTGATTTTACATACTTTGCATTGACACAAATACAAGCACTTGTGCGAATGTGAAAAGTGAAATCACTGTTTTCTCTGTCTAAAATACTGAAACCTTTTCATTCAGAATTTATGTATCGGCCCGGTTATATGTTAACATTCTATGTGCGATTTTTAATTTAACCGAAACTGACAATATTTTAAATTGAGTTTCATAGTTTTAATAGAGAAAAAGAGAATAATTCGTCTTGTCAAAAATTGTTTTAAAGTAAATGAATCTATCTGTGTGGACTTTCACGAAAGGAAACAATTATTTAAAGTTTAGGATACAACTGTTGTAATTCACTGATACTATTCTGCTAGGATTAGAAAAAAAAAGTTAATCTTTTCCTTTGGGTTCTCTAGAAATTGGATCAGTTTATGTGTACTTATAAAGAAAAAAATGTTTTAGATAAAACTTTGACATTCTTTTGCGTTAAAAAATTGTATATACGTTTGACTTGTTATTGTAAGGCAAGTGGATTGTGTATTGTTTGCTTACTGGTGACATTTAACACCAAGTCACAAACATCTATTGTAAAATAATCATCAGCCCATTATTGATTTAAACTCTTACAATCTCAATTTACCTTAAACTTTTTACAATCACTTTGAACTTGTAAAACTTGTAACCCTGGTGCTTTATTTTTGTATTTTTATTATTCTGAAATTAGCAGCATAAGTTTTCAGTACATGATTCTATCAATTATAAAAATATACATTCTAGGAATAATTGAAAGGTTTAGTTAATAGTATAATTAAGGTTAATTATATAACTATTTACATTTCTCAGATTAATATTATGACTTACTGTTTCAAAATTTGCATATTTGTTATTTGGCCAGGTGGTTAAGGCACTTGACTCGTAATCCGAGGATCTCGGGCTCGAACCCCTTTCACACCAACCATATTCGCCCCTTTCAGCCGTGGGGGCGTTATTATGTCACGGTTAATCCCACTGTTCATTGGTAAAAGAGTAGCCCAAAGTTGGCAGTGGGTGGTGGTGACTAGCTGCCTTCCCTCTAATCTTATACTGCTAAATTAGGGACGGCTAGCACAGATAGCCTTTGAATAGCTTTGTGCGAAATTTAAAATAAAATGTATTATTCTAAAACAAGTAGGCCCCCCAGTGGCTTAGCGGTATGTCTGCGGACTAACACGCTAAAATCCGGGTTTCGATACCTGTGGTGGGCAGAGCACAGATAGCCCATTGTGTAGCTTTGTGCTTAATTCAAAACAACAACAACAACTAAAAGAAGTTGACTGTGCGTTTCTTTATTGCTAAAATTCATCTCCAAAAAATCACAGACACCTATTGTAAATAGTCCGGTCCACAATTACCTTACATGCATGGCCTGGTGGTAAACAAGAGTGGCTACATATCAAAAAGTTAAAGATGTGATGTGCCTCTGAACATGTTTTAATTTTACCCTGACATCATTACGACTGTGACGTTCAGACAGATCTTCGTGTTTTGTTTATTTAATACATGTTGTACAAAAATTGTCGCTTAGGTTAAATATATGACACAAACACAGTAAATAACAATAATATATAAAAACTGCATTACATGTGAACATCACCGGAATTTCCCTGAATTATAACTGTGTTAAGTAATATATAAAATCGCACATATTTAATTGCATGTGAAACACTCCTAAGTATACGTGAAAAATTGAATGTAAGTAATATATTAATAGGAAAACCAATGATATGGTTCAGAAGGATAAATACCAGAATATTCGAAACACTGATTTGACCAGGAACGTTTAATTCACGATTTACGATGTCGTTACTTTTAAGATGGTCGTAATTTGCCGGTGAAATGTATTTTTGATATACAATGAAATTCATTCCTAAATTTCAGATTGTTTTTTTTTGTTTTTGGAATTTCGCACAAAGCTACTCGAGGGCTATCTGTGCTAGCCGTCCCTAATTTTGCAGTGTAAGACTAGAGGGAAGGCAGCTAGTCATCACCACCCACCGCCAACTCTTGGGCTACTCTTTTACAAACGAATAGTGGGATTGACCGTCACATTATACACCCCCACGGCTGGGAGGGCGAGCATGTTTAGCGCGAACCCGCGACCCTCGGATTACGAGTACACGCCTTTACGCGCTCGGCCATACCAGGCCCTCCTAAATTTCAGGACTCTCGTTTATATTTCTTCAAAAACGTCCAGTAACATAGCTATGAAATTCCTTGTTCGATTAAGTATTTGGCTGCTTTTCTAAAGAAGTTTACCTAATTATACTGACGAGCAAACTATTATAAAGTTTAACTTTGAAGATTAACCTATCCTTTATTATCTATCTTAATTCTTTCCGTTTTAGGCCCGGTATGGCCAAGCGCGTTAAGAAGTTGGGGCGTTATAATGTGACGATCAATATCACTATTCGTTGGTAAAAGAGTAGCCCCAAAGTGGGTGGTGATGACTAGCTGTATTCCCTCTAGTCCCACTGCTAAATTAGGGACGGCTAGCACAGATAGCCCCCGAGTAGTTTTGTGCGAAATTCGAACACAAACAACAAATCTTTCAGTTTCCATTTTTTTTCAGAATTACATGAAAGTAGCTATTCTTTTGTAAGCCCCCCGCTAGTACAGCGGTATTTCTGCGGATTTACAACTCTAAAATTGGCGGTTTGCTTCCCCTCGGTGGGCTCAGCAGATAACCAAATGTGGCTCTACTAGAAGAATACACACATGCCCCCAGTGGCTGAGCGGTATGTTTGCGGACTTACCACACTAAAAAGCGAGGCTCGATACCAGTGAAGGGCAGAGCACAGATAGCCCATTGTGTAGTTTTGTGCTTAATTCAAAACAACAAGAAGAAAACACACATTCTTTTTTCAGCATTTTGTCGTGTATTTGGATAAGTTGATCGACCAAATTTAGTCGTTAGAGAAGATAACTGTTTGATCCAACTTCTGTCTGAACAACACGAAGAAAAGCTTTTTTACACGACAACCTTTACGGTCTATATTTACATTAATGCAATACGGAAAGAATCCTCGGAAATTATTTTGTTATTTTTGAAATAGAAAATTCACAACACTGATAATCATTACCGAGAACATATGAATATAACACCTATGGAAGACACTACACTGTAATGGATAAAAAAAAAATTCATTGAAAAATTGGGAGACATCTAAACGCCAGTTTTTAAAATAATGAATATGTTATACTATTTTAGGTAAATAAAAAGTTTCTTTAACTTTCAGGTATTTGTGTTTGGTCCTGAAAATTGACAGCACTTTTTGATAAGTGTTCTGGCTGATTCACCTTGATGTATCATATTAAATATGTTAAAAGCAGAAACCAGACATATAACACCTTCCAATAAATAGAACAAATTTTATTTCTCCAATTACGATATATTCTACATTTCTATCACGTCTGTTTAACTTTTCAGATGAACGTATTATTAATGCAATCATACTTTCTATATCTCAAACAGAACAAAAAATATAAACATGTAATGACTTACAATGTATAATAATCATGTCACAGTACAGTTTTCGTTTATACAGAAATGCTGTATTTTTGTATTAAATTGCAAATATCGAAAACAAAATCATTACACTTCCACACTTACAGAAAAAAATGTACTGTGGGTTACCTTTCTGTGTTTACCACAAAAGTAATCAAATTCATCATGTATACAATCTTAAAACATTTAAAGGTAAACCAAAACATTAAAACCATGCTTAAAAGTATCACAGTATATCAAAAACAATTAAAAACCAGACCTAAAGGTAACTACAAATTAGCAAGAATTACAAAGACAAACATTCTGTCACTCAAAAGTTTTTAACGTATCGTACTTGTGATAGGTTTGTATGTAAATTCGTCTGAAGTTTTGGTTTGTTATGAATTTCGCGCAAAGCTACTCGACAGCTATCTGCGCTAGCCGACCCTAAGTTAGGAGTGTAAGACTAGAGAGAAGGCAGCTAGTCATCGCCACCTACCGTCAACTCTTGGGCTACTCTTTTACTAACAAATAGTGGGATTGACCGTCACGTTATAACGGCTGAAAGGGCGAGTATGTTTGATGTGACAGGGATTCAAATCCGAGACCCTCAGATTACGAGTCAAGTGTCTTAACCACCTGGCCGTGCCGGTCTCTGAAGTTTTGGAGAATAAATGCTGTTTTTCCACTGCAATAGAAATCTGACAAGTTTATATATAAAAAAAAAGGTAGGAGACCTTTTTCTGAACTAGTTAAATAAAGCTTTTAATTCTTTTGCCGCTAAATCTGACTGTAGTTGATCCTTCGGCTTTTTGCCATTTGCGACCACAGTCGAATTTTAATAGTGTCTTCTTTATTCAACAGATAGCAGCACATTCTCGACGTATGCAAACTTCCCACTATTCAATATGCCTTAAATGTTTACCTTTAACTCTTTATATACTCATAAATCTGATCACGTGATAAGTAGTTTTCAGTACGTGCAAAATGGAAGTTTTCTCACAAATTTTCCAAGATCGTTTCGTGTAAGCTTACATCATTCACTATAGCTCAAGTTTTGAAAATAATTTAGCAAGACTCTCATTCTTGTGTACGAGCACATAGTCAATAGACCTTCGTAATGCGCAAGTATTTCGTTTCCGGAATTTTTTCTCACTATTGTCGCGTAACACTTTTAGTACAAGACACTATAGGCTCTAGAAAAGGCTTCTTTATCATTCGTATATGTAAAACAAGCTAGATATAGATGAGATTGTGTCAACATCTGGGTTACGATTAGCAAAATAAAATACTTTTATGATTCTCCCTTGTATCGTACGTTGTCGTGTATCATAGATTACCATTGCATTGAACAGAAGATTGACAGACAAACAAACTCTCGTATATTCATTTGCAGTGAAGTCGTTGTTGTTGTTGTTTTGAATTAAGCACAAAGCTACACAATGGGCTATCTGTGCTCTGCCCACCACTGGTATCGAAACCCGGATTTTAGCGTGTAAGTCCGCAGACATACCGCTGAGCCATTGGGGGGCTGCAGTGAAGTCATATAAACTTTTTATGTAATGTACCCCATACTTGGTACTCACAGGCAAAAAGGATATGGCAATCAGCATTAGTTAACAAATAATAATTTGGCAGCGAAATAGTAAAATAATTGACAGACACTTTACGATTGAACGTCAGGTGAGGTTCTCTGAAAAAACTTTTTATGAACAAAAATTATGTTGTAACAAACAATCGTACAAATGAATAAAATTAAAAGTATATTATATAGATCAACAATAAATGGTTTCAGTAAAGAATTTTTGTAATTATCCATCACTGAAATATTCTCCAGCATAAAGGTAAAGAGTTGGTATGAAAAAAGTATTAAGGAAATGCACACCAAAATGTAAGTGAAAAAAGACTAGTATTCAATACTGTACATTCAATTAACACAACTTGTGAAAGTTATTGTTATACTAAAGAGGTCACCTTTATATTTATGTTTGTTTGTTTTGGAATTTCGCACAAAGCTGCTCGAGGGCTATCTGTGCTAGCCGACCCTAATTTAGCAGTGAAAGACTAGAGGGAAGGCAGCTAGTCATCACCACCCACCGCCAACTCTTGGGCTACTCTTTTATCAACGAAAAGTGGGATTGACCATCACATTATACACCCCCACGGCTGGGAGGGCGAGCCTGTTTAGCGCGACGCAGACCCGAACCCGCGACCCTCGGATTACGAGTCACACGCCTTACGCGCTTGGCCATGCCGGGCTTATATTTATGTTACAATACGTATGGATGATTCAAATCACACGAAGAAACATTTTCAGAAAAAGTATGCAACAATATAGGAAGTTAGAAAATAGTCCATCAAGTTATTACATCAAATAAAACATTAATTTTCATGACAAAAGAAAACCTTTATGTGAATAAGTTTCAAATTCTGAAATATTGCTACATATTTACATAAGCAATGCCAACCTTCACAGTAAATTTTAACAGATTAATTCTTGGAAAACTTTCGTACTGTCAATATTTTAACAGTAATATTACTTTGAATTTGTATTTAAAAAAAAGTCAAGAAAGCAGCAAATGATTAACTTTTTGACATAATACAGGTAAAACACAAAAAAACAATAATAATCAAAACAACTTCCCTTTAAAATAATTTTTACTGTTACTTACTAAAATTTAGATCTTTCATTTATATCTTTCTACAGTAGCAGTATCTTTCAATATTTCACAAAAAGACTATAAATTTCCTTGTTTGTAAAGTGCAAGTGAAGATTTTACTCTTTCTTTCATGTGGTAGTTTTCTAATAACAGTATTCAGACAATCCTTAAAATGTATTCCATATTTGAGAAATAATATTCTGAGTGAAGATAATTCTTGGTTACTGTCTTAACAATGTGATCCCTAAATTCTACTTTAAATAGATTTTTCACATTATGTGCACATTTCCATCAGTATATTTAAACCAAAGTTAATTAATGATGTACACCAGAATGTGTAATTACGCTAGTATTTGTGTATGTTTACTAACAGTTAAGTATTTTTAACTGTATTTTACATTCTAAATTTCACTTTCAGCAGGTCTCCTGCCTTGAAAACAAATGTCATACTGAGAGTCAACAGGAATGCTTACCTTTAGTTAATTTTAATTAGGCCAAAAAACTAGAGATCATTTTCACTGTATAAACAAAAAGTATAGTTTGTCAAGAGGATGTTAATGAAACAAGTACAATGCTGTTGTTGTGAGTATATAATTACAGTGCCTTGAACCACATAAGAATTGAATAATTTCAAGTTGACAGTGAAAACTTAATGATGCCATGATGGTTACACTCATCAAGAAAAATAATTTATTAGTTTAACCTAATGCTAACAGTTTTTAACTGTTATATTGCTCATTATCATGAGAAAACATGCCATTAGTAAAGACAAGGATTTTTATACAAGGACAAACTACAACTCCTTGAAAAATCAGTGTATGGAGAATTGAAGCTAGATGTAGAACACCTACCAGATCCTTACAAAGTAAAACTGTGGACTGAAAAATATAAACTACTTACTACCTTTGTAACATATTTTATTATTGTGATATACCTCAGGTCTTCAAACAACTCTTTCAACAGCATCAAAACATCCAAATATTACAAAGGGCTTGATGCTTATAATCAGTTTGGGAGCTGATAGTAGTCTGGCAGAGAAAACTATGTGTGAGAGAGAGCAGGACGTATGTAGTTATATACGTTAAAGTAATAATGCATAAAGGATGCTTTTCTTTAATTCAGAAATTTCTGCTAAATTGTTGTGTGATCTCTGCATTTTTGTAAAATGTACCAAAAAACAACATTTTTATTCATCTGGAATTCTTTGAAATTTTTTATCACATACATATTTAATACTTCTTGTAAGACTATTCTGCAGAGAAATGTGATTTGGACCTAAATCAGTAATTAACAATTTTACTAAATATATACCTGGTGTTATTTCATGGTTCACCTCAAAGTGTTATCTTAACTTTATGATGAAAATATTGTAAAATACAATCATGGTCATCCTTTATAAATATGTAGGACTAGGTAAAATCAATACCACTGAAAAATTATTATAAATATGTAGGACTAGGTAAAATCAATACCACTGAAAAATTATTAAAACAGGTAGAAATAGCAATCCATCTGCAGTACAAATCCAAATTGCAGAATAAATTTTAGTTGGGCTAAGTCACTGCTAGTAATGTGTGTGTAAAACAAATCCCAGCAATTCAACTGCTTACTCACTGAAAGCTTCAAAACTTATTAATACTGCTACAAGATGAGGTTGTAACCAAAAATGCCTAAAACTGTTTATAAACCTAGAATTGCAAGAGCACCCAACAACAACAAAAAACTGGTATTGTAGAGACTACAAACAAATTACAAAGGTAAAATAAAAATAAAAATGAAACTATAAACAAAATTTGTAAAAACTGTGAAACAATAGCTGTAAATACAGTACAAGTAAAAATTTTGAAGATAGAAATTATGTACATATTGATTAACACTCCTACGAAAATTGGGGCCTAATAGGTCCCAGAGCAACTTGAAAGGTTATTAATATTAGGCTAATAACTTTGTATTTAAATGAAATTGCAATTAACTGACCCTATCCCTTTATATTTTAAGGAGCAATAATATTTTGACTTTTCAGACATTTGCGAAATAATATTTAAATTTTTTTTTTAAAACATCCACTGAGGTTATCACTTTAGTGGATGTAAATATTTTTTTCGTAGGAGTGTTAAAATTTTGCTTATTAATTTTCATTATAATCCATGTATTACTACAATCTTTGCTTCCATGAGCAGATAACTGTCTCCCATTTAAAAGGTTGTTGTTGTTTTGAATTTAGCACAAAGCTACACAATGGGCTATCTGTGCTCTGCCCACCACGAGCATCGAAACCCAAACTTTAGCGTGTGAGTCTGCAGAAATACCGCTGAGCCACTGGTGGGCCCATTTAAAAGGAAAGTGCAGACATTGACAAAGATATAGTCTCAATGTACTTTACTCCTCTGAATGAAAATGCTGTACTACTTGGGAAAGTTGGTTTCTATGAGCAGATAAATGTTGTATTTTTAAAGTTACATAAACAATTTTAACAAATAGTCTATTCTGTTTCTGCAAGAACACAGTAAATATAATGCACTCTAATTTTTTTTTATCTTTCCTGTGAGAAATAATTATCTGCTAAATTTTGAAATGAAGATAAAAATGCAGTCAGTATTTCAAGATTTAAGTCACAAGTAAAAACCATTTTTGGGTAAAAAGGGAGTGAATGTCATGTTCTTTCATATTGCAATGGCAGTAAAAAGGGTCATGTTTGAGCCTTTGCATAAAGTATGAAACATTACTACAGTTGAAAATATTTTAGGTATTATAAAAAGTGATTATTTATTCTGAAAAGCCAATATATTTCATGTAAAATACCCAAAGTTCATTTATCAGGCAACATACCCAACCTCCTCAGTTGTACATCCTTCTTGTCAAAGGAACATTAATGTCTGTAATACCTTATTAAAGAGAACCATTTATCTGTTCAGTAATCTTTAGTAATCCACGGATGAGAGTGATGAAAAATAAACAATACTATATTAATTTTAAGCCCCTTTATATATCACCTCTTGTTTCCAACCTGTAGTATATACACAGCTGGAACTTATCTCTAATTGTTGAATATTTCAAAGTGTAAATGTAGTGCTGTGTTACATAAAAAAGAACTGATCATATTGCTAAAATATTGGATAAAATGTTTTCACATTCAAAATCGTTAGAATGTATAATGAAAATTTTGACCATTTCACATAAAAATGTGTAAATAATTGAGAAAAAGATAATTTTTCAAACAAAAAGGTCAATGAATTTTACTTAATTGATTACAGTAGTATATTAAATATCGCATTCAATTATTATAAATGAAGGTTGCAATGAATCAATAGGATTATTTCTCTTTTATTGCTCAGTGATTTGTTTTGTACAGGTTTGGTTTTCATGTGTGTAAAGCATAATACCACTGAAATCTAGGAAGGGCATAACTGTTACTTCATTTCATATGATTCGTGATTACTTGAATAAAGCGAGTGGGTGAATTCAGTTTTTAGGGTACACCAACACAATTTAATTTTTGTGGCTCCTAACAGTAACAATTAAAAAATGACAAAATAAGAAGCATAGAAACTGCTTGTTGTTTAACTATTCAGGTTACAGTAGAAACTTGTTGTGTTAAAGTATGTTACATTAATTCAAATGTTTTTTACAAATTTAATGCTCCAAACAGTGCATGATCTTTGTGAAGCGATCTTCACCAGTTTGAATACCATTCCAGTCAGCCTACTGCAAATACTTATATCAACCATGCCAGAGCTAATGTTTGAAGTTTTTCTCAATGACGGCCATGCATCTCACTACCGAGACCCCTTGTTGGGCATTTCCTACCCTGTTTAGGACATTTTTTGGTATGATCTTAAACTTTTGACTAGCTACTATTTATGCTAATTTCATAGTGTTCACATTTTCCCTATTAAATATTGAAAGGCTTTTTTTTTACTTATTTTCATCTTTTGAAATTCTACTCAAATAAGTAGTTGAGTCTAACAATGGAAAATGCATGTTTTCTTTATTTTCATTCGTCTTAAGATTCTGGTAAGCAGTGTATAACCTTTCCTTTTTGTTTCAACTTGCTCCTGTACTGCATGATCTTTATTCCCCACCCCCTTTCTTAATTAGCAGGTTTTACTAACCTTATTGCATTTATTTTTTTCCCATATGTGGAAAATACATTTTAAATTACATGTGTATATGGATTCAGTTGAATGTTACATGTTTCTCAACAGTTTACTGCTGCATTTACTTATTTTTGTGACAGGGGGCTGTACACACTAATTGTTTGGAATCTGGCTTTAAATTAATTTACAAACATATTTATATTAAATCCATGTATACTGTTGTAAGAGGAGTACACAAGTCAAAGTTATAACTGATTCAGAGCCTGAGATTCAAAAAGATTAAATTTTTAATGTAATACATTCATGCAATATACAACTTCATATCAATGATCCAACTATTTTCCTAATCAGCTCTTTCACGATCTTCATCAAGTTACTTACTATATTCAATAACCTCACATAAAAGGTTATTACAAATGTGCTTGGACAAATTTTAATCTACGAGTTCTCGTTAACATATATTTTACATTAGTTCCCTAACTACGTTACTTGACTAAGAGAAATAGTTGTTATTTACAGCAAGGTTGAAGGGTGAGTGCTGTGGATCTTCTGAAGGACTAAAATGTTTGTCATTTCTAGTGTGCATGGATCTGGCAACATTCAAGCAGTAAGTTTACTGTCCTGTTAGCAGCATCAGAGAAATGAACTTTTAACCCAAATCTTTAGGTATTATTATGTTTTTCTTGTTGCTGTTCACAACTAATTTTTGAACAGATCCGTCACTTAAGTGACATGGTTTCTTAGTTTAGAGACTGTGTTCATTAAAGATTTGTTTTTAATTAAAAATTTTGGTGATAAGAGAGAAAATACCTTGATTCAGAATAAACTTCAGTAAAAAATTGGGTTGATTTTTTTTTCACTTTCATGATAAATTTTACCCACTTGGCTCCAGGCTAGGTTATTTCACACTATATTTTTATTTTAGGCTTATTAATTGCTTCAAATCATATCAATATTCCCTGCACTTAAAAGGTTTCCCTGCTACTCCTTTTGTGGTCCTCCTGTACCACTGGCACAAAACTGCAATGAGCAGACAGTAATTAAACTATCTGGATAAATGCATTTTGGCTTTTATGACTCTTACTTCGAGAAATAAAGCATATGACACAATACACACTGGGTTTTATCTATAATATATAAAGTTACTAGCCTCATCAAAGCTAGATAAAATATTACCATATATAGTAGCAATAAATGTTGAATAAACACTCACAATTTCAGCCAAGTATAAGAAACAGTAGAAAGAAACACCACCATTATCTGAGTACAGAACTCTACTAAGGTTATTGTCCACTGTCAAAAAACAATTAAAATACTGTCAAGTAACTATGAACAGTTATAACAATAACAATATACAACAGTAAAATCAGGTACATTTAACGAGGCAGTTTCCAGTCAACATGCGAGAAAATACACAACTTGTATTTTCCAAGAAACAAATATGTCAGGAAAATATCAGATATTTTGAAGGCAGAAAGTGAAGGAGTTTGAAAATTTCCCAGGATGATAAAATTGCAAAGATCAAATTAAATTTTAAAGTACTCTTTCAGTGCAATTCCACACTACAGTAGGTATCACAATAATTTTAGTGGAGTCACAACAGGAATTTATAGTTTGATCAAACTGTCAGTTGTAAATCTGCAGCCATGTTTGCTTGCTTTTAATTCAATCAATATTTGTAGATTTCAAATTCCCAATTTCAAGTTATGTTGTACATTATCTTTGTTAATGCACAGCAATGAACAAATATATGCCTAAAGTGAAATGCAACCCCCACTGATTGCATATAACATTTTACCACTAGGAAAGCAACCATATCAAATTAAACAAATACATCTAAAACACTGTTTTAAAGGGTTTTCTCTTTTTAAATAATCATTTGTTGAACCAGGTGGCTATGTGTCTAGCACTTCCTGGAAACACCCACTAAGTGCAAAGGTTGCTAGTTATAACAATATTACATCTAATATATATTTACTTCAAATTAAAAATATTCAAATTTTAAATAGGTCACAGACATTCAGAGCATTACACATAACTTCTGTTGCACAATCGTTAGCTTATTTTGCTGTGAGCTTGTTAAACAATAATAACAATAATGAACAAATTTTGATTTTGTTCAGCAGTCATGAAATAACTCATTTTGTTTATTATTAACGTTTGGGTGATATTAACACTGAAAACAAAGGTTTTAAATGTCATTTCAAAAATAAGTTTGATTTTGCCCAAATGCTCTATTAGTTTTGAACAAATTTCTGTGCAATATCTATTATGAGAGACTACTGTAGTTCAGATTTAAAAGTTTCAATTTAAAGTTGCAAATATAATACAAACTGTTTTTTTCATAATTAAATTACAGTAAAACATTTTGCAAGTTGGTGGTGCATTCAGAATTACTGCAATCACTTAAAATCATCCTTACTACCACCAAAATTTGATACACTTTTAGTGTTGAGTTGATAATCTGGTTGCCATTATAAGATATTTGGGTTATAACTGGGTCCTCCTTTTATTCCTAAACAAATGGTATGCATCTTTTATGTTGGATATAATGTTGTTCTTTTGAGTAAATTGAAAATAAAAATATTTTAAAAAGTGTTTAATATAAAAATACAGTAGTCTGTTTTAGATACAACTGCCCAATCTGCCATGACAAAAAGCCATTCCTGAAAGAATAAATAATCAGATAATGAACAATCAAGTTGAAGCTATGCCAGTTGCTACCATGAAGGCTGAAGTATAATGGCTGTAGAGGTAATCAGAGGATGTAACAAACTGGCATAATAAAGATATGTTAAAATAATTTATCAATCACATTTCATAAAACATTTATATATATTTATTTCATACATGTAAGATATAATATATGGAAACCAAATTTATTTCATGAAAATATCATCTTTATTTGTTTTGCAAATTTAACAGTCATCATGAATATGCATGAGTCTAGCTTTATTGGTAATTGTGGAGAAGAGTTATTGAAATATATCAGAATTGACTGGTTTTGTAGCCACATTTTGTTGCTGACTTTCTTCGACCAATTGCTGAAGATGGCTGTCATCACTGATAATGATGATGTCTGAGATCACCTACAACACAGGTGTTGTGAACTGCCCCAAAACAAAAGGAGTGAGCCCTCCCCTGCTGCATTGCAGCCTAACAACACTATAAGCACATACTCTGATAACTTAAGACCAATTTGGCAAGGCACAGAAATATAGGCTAGTTTCAATGGCATTGAAGATGTTCTCTAATGTATGGTCTTCACATTCAGATGTCAGTATGCTGCACCAATCATTTACCACATCCTAGTTAATGTCAGCAGCTTCACTAGACAACATGGCTGATAAAGGTTTTAAATTTTTATTTTTGAAAACATTCCAACCACCTGTTTGAGGTGGTGAAATCTTCTAGTCCAAGTGTGACTGAAACACATTAAAGCTTTTTTTTTTATTCAGTTTCCAGAAACAGGAATGTTCTAAGCTCTAGCAAGAATCATTCATACAATAGTCTGTTCAATTAATGAGCTGCAGTTTAATACATTTAATGGTGCAATTCATGTCTGGATTAGTCACTTTCCCATAACTCCATGATTTTAACTTACCTGACAAAATTTTTCGAATTTCTATTTTGACAACCTTCATTTCAGTAGACATATGAACACATTTGGCACCTTTTTCATGAATTTTGATTACTGCATTGTTTTCTTGGGGAGTGAGATGGTTACATTTTCACTTTTCTTGGGTTACTGTGAGACAGAATCTTCATACAAGTGATTTATTCTTTGATATTTATGTAGCAAGCCACATACTAACTACTCATGGAGAAAATTACTTACTTATGCCATGCATCATCTCTTATTTCAAGAAAATATTTAGTATGACTGCTGACTGGTTGGTGAATAGACTTTTTATAGAGTATGGATCACATGACATGAAACTGCAGTTAAAGTATTTTTCTGATATACATAATTTCAAATAAAGGGATAAGTTGATAGATAAAATAAAAATGTAAATTATGTTTAAACGTAATGTAGCATCATATTAAAAAGGAATTTAAAAATGTTAACCAGAGCTATAGGGTTAAGAAAGTGTATTTCTGCCTCTCAAGTCCAATAATTTATTCCACTTGAATTCTAAAACTAGCTAATTTTCTTATACTTCCAACATCTAAAGGTGAAAACAGGTTATACCCTTTGGTAAATGCTGGAATTTGTCCACTTGATGTAGATATCCCACACAGTTAGAAATGTCAAGAACTCAGTTAGCCCAAATCAAATCTCCAAATAAAAATCTCACTATGATCTGAAATACTTGTCACTGATTTGGCCTCCTTCTCCTTTTGATACACATGAAACAGATCCATGTTAAGTAATGCCAACAAATTCAGAGTGGTGAAATTTATAAGTTGACCACATGTTTATTACTCTTGATAGCAAAATTGATCTGTCCACAAAAATCTGAAAGCAGACAATGATCACTGCCACACTCTTAGCAGAAATATTAATATAACTGCATTTTGTTTTCAGAATCGTTCCTTTCAAACCACCAGACTAGATGTTTAGGTCTTTCATACAGAACATTAACACATCAATGGCTTTAGTAAAATACTGTTATAGTGTTGAATGGTACACAAAATGCAAAAACAAGAAACTGTATCTGCAAGAGTAATCTCATTCTCATAACCCAGAGAATTAGTAGCTGCAATTTGGTGACTGTTTCATATGCAGCTTATATTTAACATGATGATGCAAAGCAAACAATTCCATATGTTCACAAAAAATGTTTATTAAAAATAATAAATTAAAATTCTAATTTCTTGTCTAAAATACATATAATTTTCACAAAAAGTCTGAAAACTTACACACACATGTAGGTATACATAAAGATTTAGCACCCAATAATACATTTGATGTGATAGAAATATCTTTAGTCAGACAGACTGGAATATTTTTAAAGAGGAAACATTAATAATATCAATTTTTGTGTATCACATGGTACATCGATTGGAGAATTGGTTCAAATTATACGTTTCTGATATCCAAATACAAAGCTTATACTTTCATATGAATTAAAAACTCAAATTACTAACATTGATAAACCAGAATATCAAAGGAAAATTAATATCTTTTCCATTTGTCAAGATATAGCATATGTAATGAATCAAATACAGTGGCCCTGCTTACCATTTCTATTTTTGGAAACAGTCTTTTATATACACTTCAATATATGACATGTGAATAACCAATGGTAAGATAAGAATATCATCTTGTAGTTTTCTCAGCCATTTTAAAGTTTTAGGAAGCATAATTTATATTTATTTCTAAGTTGTTTGTATAGGTTACAAGTTCATTCAAATAGACAGATCTCATAGTTATGTTAGGGAATGTAACAGACAAATTGTAAGGTTTCACTGAAAAAAAAAGTTTGAAATGTATTCAGGATATTTTAGCTATTACACGAATATTTAAGATTTTCAGGAAAAAGATAGCTTTTAATCATAACACGAAAATTACTTAGCACTCAGATTAGAAACAAACTTGATATTTTGTAAAAATACTTCATTACAAATCCAATTTATTGTGCACAATAGACTTGCATTCTTCAGTAACACTCTACCAAATTTTATGAAGGTGTTTGTGTATAACAAAACTGTTGTGAAAGGGTTAATATGTACTGGAGCTTTCGTGTTCTCCAGTGAATTTTCTTTTTATCTTGGTATCCTTGGAAATTAGAGAATATTCAATACCAATTGGCCTTGCCATAAAAATAGTTATTTTTTCTGGAAATGAGTAGATCTTATGTGACTGTTTCATAAGCAGTTTTTCTCAACATGATTATGCAAAGCTAATAAAACAACTTTAGCAAACCATAATAATGTTTCACTTTTATCCACATTATCTTTACACTCTTCAATGTTAGGCAAATCTGATAAAGGAAAAAAACATTCTTTTATGATTAATCTTCTTAAAAATAATGACTGTTGTTCTCAATTCATGACCAAGCAGGGTGGCTGATTGACCTCTCTTCAACATATTACCCATTTCTATTCCCCCTCAAATGAATGGCATTTCTTTATTTTATTTACTTGCCTCCATTAGTGTCTTTGTTGCTTGACTCTTGTGTCTCTTTTCCTCTGGTATCTTCCATTTGGTAAGAAATTTTAAACCTACTTTCATAGTTGGGAATGTATTTTACATAGAAACTGGTTTAGGTTCAAATATTAAACTTATACAGGTTTTCACATGACCGTGTTATTAGAACAATTAGATGTATTACATATATTGATAAGATGATACACATTCTTTGGCCATTTTTAGAAAATTCAGATGAAGGCCAGAGATTTTTCTAGCAACATGCATTTCAATAGTTAAGAAGTCTAACTATACCCCATCACAAGTTCTCAATGAAAATCTGATAGGCCATGACTGTGATTTTCTGTAACTTATTTAGTAGTTGCATCGCTAGCAGGAAAACCTGGGTTCAAGATTCTGTGCGACCATCCATCTCTTTCTACTACTTGTGACATGGATCAAAAATGATAATTTCTTTTAGCTTCAATGTGGCATGATAATGTGTCAATGATTTCAGATAAATTCAAACTATATCTAACCTTTATGAAAGCTGAAATTCTTTTATCCAAATATAATAGTTTTATTACTGTCTATCCATTATGATTTTAGTGATGGAAGTGTGTTGTGAGACCTTATAAGCATAGCAAGTGTTGGAATAATAAGCAATAACCAAATATAATAGTTTTATTACTGTATATCCATTATGATTTTAGTGATGGAAGTATGTTGTGAAACCTTATAAGCATAGTGAGTGTTGGAATAATAAGCAATAAAGACACAGTGTGAGGACCACTGATTTTCAGTGTACAAAAAATTTCAATTTTTATTGAAAGTCTACCAAGTTTTATGAAGATATATGATGTCTCAAAAGTTATAGTACACATAATTAATGTGCAAATGTGTACATGAACTTGTGTAACTTATATATAGTTTACTGCAAAAATGTTAATAAATGATAAACAGGAGATATTGGACAAATTATTTTTCAGAAATTATTAAAAACAATTTATGTAAAGCACCACACATGTGGTACCAAAGAAATAAATTATAATATTTAGGAGGATGCATTAGATTTGTTTTGAATTTCACACAAAGCTACAGAAGAGATATCTGCACTAGCCATCCCAAATTTAACAGTGAAAGACTAGAAAGAAGGAAGCTAATCATCACCACCAACTCTTTTTACCAATTCTTAGTGGATACACAAACACATATAATGACTCCACAGCTGAAAGATTGAGTGTGTTTGGTAAGGCAGGGATTTAAACCCACGACTCTCAGATAGTAAGTCAAATCCCATAACCATCTAGCTACACCAAGCCAATGCAGTGAGTACTTATTCTTTAGAAAACAACTGTAACAAACTTGTATGTTTCTTGGGTTTTCCATTCTCAAAAGTTTAGTCAAATCTTGAAAGCCCTTCTGCACCAAGTATTTTCCATTTGCTTATCTGGCATACATATAACAGCTTGAGGGCAATTATAATGTCTTTCAACACCATTAACATTCAGAACAATTTTAACAACATTCAATAATCGATCTTGATCTTAGGCATTTTCGTTATTTTTAGTGGATAATTCCATAAAATTACACACTTCTTATCAATTTGAATGAGGTATCTCAAAGACAACTAACTTCCAATCTTATGACATCATATGAAATCAGACTGATACTAATATCTGATGATTATGAAATGGTTGAGTTATTGAATTTTGCTCTTTCTTCAATTTCTACTAATGAAAATTCAAACAGCATTCCACATCTTGAACAGCTGATACTGGAAATAGCGTGGCTGCATTAATTCTGAGCTGCATAAGAAACAAAAAAAAAATGAGAGGTTAAGAAAACAATAAGGCTCCTAAGTAAGATAGTATTTCCACAAAGATTTTGAAGGAGGTTAAAGAGTGGATATGTGAGCTACTTACTGCTATGTTTTGTCAGTCCTTGATTAGTAGGCAGGTACCAGAGGATTTGGGGTGAGCTAATGTAACTCCTCTTTGCAAAGGAGATGATAACATTTGTACCAATAATTTATATTAAGTTAGAAAACTGAAAAGAAGAGTGGCTGGATGGAAGAAAGCAGAAGGTCATTACACGCAGAGTTCAGTCAAACTGGATTAATGTCACAAGTGGGCTACTTTAAAAGTAGCAATTTTGATTTACATTAACAACATAAATGATAAAAAAGTCAATAAATTACTTAAATTTGCATATGATATTAAGGTCTTGGGTGTTGCTAGCTGTGAAAATGATGTTGATTTACATAAGGATTTAGATCATTTAGTAAAATGAGCAAATAAATAGCAGATGGAGTTTAGTTATAATAAATGCAAGATAATGATTGTGGGTTATCATAATTTGAATGGGTATAGATCTAACAGCTTTATGAAGAAAAGTGATCTAGTTGTGATAGTTGATAAGTCTAAAGCTATCCAAGCAATGTACTGTTATTAATGCTAGGGTAAATATAATTTCATTGTACAGGTTACTTGTTAGGCCACATTTGGAAGTGTGTATTCAGATGTAGGTTCCCAACCTTAGGAAAAACACTAAACTGTTGGAAAGGGTTACAAGAATGGTAAACTGGATGAAATACCACCATACAAGTAGAGGCTGAAATCTCTCAAATTTTTTTCTCTTGGAAAAAGAAGAGTTAGGGGATCTGATTAATGTATTTAAGATTGTAATGGGAAAAAATGTTGATGTATCATGCTTTTCATATTTAACAGTGAGAACAGCAGAACCAGGAAATACATATTTTGTCAGGGTAGGAATCATCTTCAACTAAAACAGTTTCATTTTGCTAACAGGGTCACTGGCCTTTAGAATGGGTTGCCTTTGAATGTCATAGAGGCAGTATATTTAAGTGATTTTGAGAAAAAACTTTAAAATGTGTGAATAATAAAAGTTGCCTTTAAGATTATTTAGTTTAGAAGATGGAACAGCCAAGATGAACCAATGGACCAAGGAATAGGTTCCCTATCTGGTTGAAATAGCCATTGCCTATGTGTTTTATTAGTTTGTCAAGTTTCTTCTGAGAAACAACTTGTAACATTAGTGGAAAAAATTGCTTCTCCTGATCACTACAGCTTTGCATATAGTTCTATTTCTCAGGTCAAAAATATTCATTAATACACTCCAATTTAACACTGTTTCTAATGATTTCAAGTCTTCCCACTGTAAACAAGAAAAACATTCATATCCTTCTAAGCTGTCAGTTAAATGGATCATTTTGAGACAAGTATTGATATCAATGTTTTTGGTCACACTGTTACCATGAAAAGCTTTAAACAGAAAAACTTCTACTGTTTGCATGCTAACAGTTCTTTACAAATACTATAATACATTCAAGGTATATTTAGAGTTATTAACCTGCATAAAACCAAGAATACCAACCTATTACCAAAAGAACTGAAGAAAGAAAAAAAAAGATTTGAGATGAGAACACTCTTCTTTCAGAAAATGTATACTAACACTTTACCTTTATAAGGTGAAGAAACACATTAATGAGCCAGCTTCGATTTCTTTAAAAACTTCAACACAGACAGCCACATAGTTTTTTTTACTGAGAAGATCAGGGTAAATAACCAAGTTTTGAAGAACAAAATAGAAATAATGCACAGTAAAGAATGTTATAATTTTTTTGTTTCATTCATTTTTCAAATTATGTATTTTTATTACTGGTATTATGCTTTTACTTCTCTTATACCAATACGGTATATAAAGGTATTGTTTCTAAAATTTTGCTGAAAATTACTTGTCACTGAAAGTAATGAACTGATAATGCCAGAGCAGACAGATTTAGCTGCCGTGTCTGCAAGCTCGTTTCTGCAAATACCCACATGAACTTAGAATCTCCTGTCCATTAAAATTTTTTAATAAACATGGGTAAATGGCCACGTAACCCACATGTATGAAGGTCTCGCAAAACACCAGTCGGAACCCAGACTGGGTGGGCGAGAGGAAACTGTGTGATTCAAGAAACCAAACAAGACTAGCATTAACCATCCTTTCTAAGATCTTACAGAGACAGCTCGTCAAAGCAATTGGACGGTAGTTTGAAGGAATCTTGGGATCTCTCTCTGGCTTAAAGAAAAGTAAGATAATAGCCTGGCACCAGGCATCAAGAAAAACATTCTCCTGCCAGATCCAGTTAAAGACAATTAGAAGGACATCAAGAAAAGCCGGAGATAGATGGTGCAGCATTCAGGTCCAACAGATGTACTGTCAGACCGATGAAGGGCCATTTTCAGTTCTACCAGTGAAAAAAGACAGTCCGTTCAAAAGGAAAGAGGTAAACACTCTACCCGAGTCCTGATAGCCAAGAAGGTGGACGAACAAGCAGAAGTGCTAGAAACCTGGCAAAAGCTTTCACCTAGAGTATCAGCAATGGTCCAGACATCAGGCACCTCTTGACCATCAGAGAGTAAGATCAATAGGAGGACAGAATTGTTGTGCCAACTGACCTTTCGAATCCTGTCCCATATGACCTTGGAACTGGTGGTAGAAGATATGCTAGTTGTGAGCTTAATCCAAGATTCCTTCTGGCTTTGACGTCTTACCCACCTTGCACGTGTACGAGCCCATTAGAAAGTGACAAGATTCGAAAGTGTGGGATATCTATGAAAAGTATCCCAGGCCCGTTTTTGAGCCTTCAGTGCTAAGTGGCAAGCAGAAGTCCACCACGGCTAAGGATATCATGGAAAACGTGTTGAGGATTAAGGAATACACTAAGCAGCTGCTTGTATAATACAGCCAGTTACCTCTGCCACACAGTAATCTACTGATGGCTGATTTACAATGGCGGGATCAAGTTCTGCGAGAGCAGTGAAAGTGAACCAGTCTGCCTGATCCAGCTTCCACCAGGGCACGAGGGTAGGGTGGCATCGACCACAGCCAGTCTCTCTCAAAAGTATAAGAAGATGATCACTGCCTAGTGGATAATTGTCAATCCTCCATGAAAAATGGGAGAAATTAATGGGGGAAAACTGAGAGATCAATAGCAGTAAAGGACTAATTAGGTGCATGTAAATAAGTGGAAGAACCAGAATTGAAAAGTGAAAGATTGTGTTCAGAGAGCATACACTCTACAGAGCGACCCCTCCCATCAACAACAGCACTTCCCCAGGTGGAATGATGTTCATTAAAGTCCCCCAGGAGAAGAAAGGGAGACAGCAACTGTTCAATGAGAGCATCAAGGTCTGATTGATTATTGAGGGGTAGGAGAATTGGCTGGAGAACCCTTCTGATTATGTCCACGTCTTATTTGCTTACTGTCCTTCGTCAGAGGAGGTTATCAACCTCCATGGATCCTGCCCTGGGTCGACTTGGCAGGTTTTTGTTATTGGATGTGGATTCCAGTGACTGAGGACGCGAACAAATGATTGTTTTGCCTCTTGAGGTGGGAGAAAAAGATGTATCAGAAGAAATACCTGTATGTGAAACTGAAGGATGTGGATTTTGAGGTTTGTTGGAATGTATGAGAGGAATAGAGATGGGCGTTGAAGTCGATTTATCAACCTTTTTAACCATGGAGTTCAAAAGGCTTTTCATTTGTTTTGAAAATGATTCCCTTGGAGGCACAGAGAGATCTGACTGCACTCTCACTGTAGTTGTGGAACAAAGTCCTAGATGGAGTGGTGGGAAGCAATTTCCGAGCCTCAGGGTAACTAATGTTATGAGTCGTTTTCAAATGCTGCACCTCTTTTTCCTCCAACCATTTTGGGAATAATGAAAGTAGGAAGGGTGAGAACCCTTGCAATTGACACAATGTGGGTCCATGTCACATTCATAGGCATCATGGTCCTTGCCACCGCAATGATCACATGTCTTTGAGTGGCTGAACCTCTGACATTGGAAACATTAGAAAGGGTTTGGAATGTATGTCTGTACCCTGCAAATTAGATAACCTGCCTTGATGGTGGCAGGAGCACGTGATGAGGTAAATGTCAAAACGAGGGTATCTGTTCACAGTGTAACTCCATCTTTGCGAGTGGAGATGCGCCTCACTGCAGAAACTCCTTGAGTGGAGAGACCAACGAGAATCTCTGACTCGGGGACTTTCTTCAAATTCCTCTTAACAATAACTCCTCGTGATGAATTCAAGGTAGCATGAGGGGTAACCTCAATAGGTACATCTCCACTTGCTGTTGAATTCAAGAGTTCACTGTGGTGGATTATGGATGTTTCAACTAATATGTCTTCAGATCGAAGCTTCTTTATTGACTTTGGAGAACCAGCAGACCCTATAGTCCTTTCTGAATAAAAAAGGGGACAATTGCCCTAAAGGATTTTCAGAAAGAGAATGGAATATAAGAAAATGGAGTACATGTGTTACAGATGTTGAAGATTGCTGCTCAGAGTCTTCAAAATGTGATCGCTTACCTATTGACTGTTTTTTTAATATTTTATTTAAATTTTTTGAAGGAGGATCCATTGGAAAAAGAAAATATTCGATACCCACTGACTCCACCCACCAAAGAGCCCTACAAGGGGACACACTACAATGTCATGCAAGGACACTGCAGCAACGCCAGGGTTTCATGAGCACATTACCTAAACACCAGCATCAGGCACTATGTCCACAACACCCATTGAAAACTTTCAACACTTGGTTAACTCTAGTCCATGTGGATTAGCCGACTGACCCAAGGGGGCACCCAAAGGCCGCCCATCTACAGGAATTCAAGGCCAAAGTGGTGTATTGGGGTTTGATCCCTCAACCACCAGGATCCTCTCTGCCCCTTCACGGGTCACCACTCACGGCAAACACGTGGATGGATGTTTAGATTCCAGAAAAGGTAACCAGACAGAAAAGAACCTTCCCTGGGAGGTCCTCTCACCACGTACAGGAATCCACACTGAGGGGTTCTCACAAGAAATCTTTAATAATTTAATGCTGTTGTTGTTTTGAATTAAGCACAAAGCTACACAATGGGCTATCTGTGCTCTGCCCACCACGGGTATCGAAACCCGGATTTTAGCGTGTAAGTCCGCAGACATACTGCTGAGCCACTGGGGGCAAATAAGTTAATGCAGTTTGAAATATTTAAAGTGTATTTAGTATTCAGTGCTTCAAACTGTTTTGTAAAAAAGTCTTATATAATAAGGTATATAGTATTTAATGATCTTCACAAATATGTTTGATTTGTAACACAAAGATTCCAAAATAAGTTACATGTAGTTTTGAAGTCGAATACTGGGATGTATTTAGTATTCAGTGTCTATTATTGGTGTTACAGTATTAGTAAGTTGAAATGTATTTATACATAGCTTATGGAATGCATAATATCTTGTGTAATAAAAGAAGCTGTAGCTCTTATTTGTGAACTTCAATATTAATTATTTTGTAGGTCTGATGGTTTTACGTTTAACTTAGCCAAGTCTTGAGAGGTGACAGTTACACTGTCATTGACATAGCGTAAATAGTTTTAAAGCAGTCAAGCAATGTATTTTATTTTTAGTTTCATTCTAAAATACTACTTTATAAGGGTTTAATATTCTGCTTTTTATCTGTTTTTACAGAAAGCTTTTTTGTGTGTTTGGTTTAGTCCTAGTACCATTTTGCCAGCCAGTGGAGCTCAGCATATAATATTTAGCTCATTGCTCATGTAAAACCTCAAGCTACTCTTAAAATTTTAAATCATGCCACTATTTAATTAAGCATACAATTATAAGGTCTTCTTTGTTATTCTATGCACACTGCAAAAAAATTATGTCTGGTTGCAAGCATGCAGCACTGTTATAACAGGCCAGTCATTTACACTATATTTACTGCCAAAAACCTGATTTAAAATAATTATTAAATGGGTGTTAATACTAGGTTACTTGCATTTCCTGCTCAGATACAATCCCTAAACTTAAACCTTTAATGTTTAAAGATTATTTTTATAATTAAATTTTTTATTGGAAAATAAACTATATATAAACTCATCATTGAGTCTTCTAATTAATCATAAGCTAAACCTATTAAAAGTGAATATTATTTATTATTATACATTGCCCGGCATGGCCAAGTGTGTTAAGGCATGTGACTCGTGATCTGAGGGTCATGGGTTTGCATCCCCGTCGCGCCAAACATGCTAGCTCATTCAACTGTGGGGGCATTATAATGTGCTGGTAAATCCCACTATTCATTGGCAAAAAAGCAGCCCAAGAGTTGGCGGTGGGTGGTAATGACTAGCTGCCTTCCCTCTAGTCTTACAGCCCTCAAGTAGCTTTGTGCAAAATTAAAAACAAACTAATATTTTTGTTAGACTATGTATTAAGATGGTCTCTATCGTTATATAGGAGTAATATCTGTTATGTAAATGTGTAAATATTTTGTAAACGACAACATGTCGTGTTGTGTTTGGATTTTCATTTCTATTATCTATGTTTCCATATTTATATTATTGTTTCGAAGTTTAAACTAATATGTTGTTATTTATTTAGGGTAACATTTAGAATTTTCTTGAATTAAGTAGACCAATCATATGTTTGTAAATGAAGTGCTGGTGACTTCGTGTCTAGACGTGTAGTCTCGTGCAAGAACGGACATGCGCGGATTGCTCTGGAGACCTGTAGAATTTTCGCGGTCTTTCGGGGAGTTTAGGCCTACAATATATAAACAGACGAAGATGCGAGAGACTTGATTGAGATTCAGACATCAGTTTTTATTCGAAGAGTGAGATTCAGACATCAGTTTTATTTCAAAAGAAGAGAGTCAGTTATTTGAGAAAGATTAAGTGTTTGCTGTGATTATTCAACTTGGATTTGTGACTGAAGTTAGATCTACGGAAGCTGTGATTTTATTTCGTCAATCTCTACGATTCATGTGAATTACTGCTTGTGCTGAGAGTCGGCGAATTTATTGAACTGTGAACTGTTTCTGAACTTCTTCATTTAAGCTTCGGAATTTCTTCGTGGGACCAAATTCACACCCTAGACTGAAATTTGAGACTTTCATTTTAGATCATTATATTGGATACAGCCCAGTACCATTTTGTATTGTGATTAATTTTGAAGTTTGAAACTAATATTATTTTGTTTTGTAATTAATTTCGAATGGTGTAACTTAATATCTGTCACTCTTATTATATAATTTATGTTATATCTGTTATATTTGTTAATATTTTAGTGTAATAAATTATACAATTTATACAATTATACATTAATCATAAAACCACCCAGTCTGAACAGTCACTGTTTTTAAATGTGTAAAACTAAAAGACCCAAAACTAACTTGCCTCCTTGTCATTTATTTGCACAAAAAAGTGCAAATACTTTTATACTTTTAAAACAGATGTCACAACTTACTTTTCCAGGTTTTTAAAAATCATTTTATAGACCTTAATGAAAATAACGGCTTATGAAGTTGATGAATATTTCTAATTTATAAATATTTGTATTGAAGAATAGGTTATAAAATTTTAGAAAGTGAGAAGACCAACACAAGTTGAAAGCAGAATTGTAATTTCGAGAAAACATAACAATTAAACTTCTAAAATGAAGAAAAACGTATATAGATAATGGAAAGGGAAATTTTACATTTTATTTATATTTGAAATAGATTGTATAATTTTAAAAATTCATAAAGCAGCAATTCAATATGTGCAATTAAGTACAGTTTCCACACCTGTTACAGTCATGTCAACATCTTCTGACTTAGGTTTTATTTTGCTAAAAACTAGCTTTTGAAAAACAATAAAGCAATCTAAATATATATATTGTGTAAATCTGTGTTTTAAATATTTACAGCTATTCCAGTTTTATGTTTGATTATGTAAGATAAAAACTGCCACTCGGAAACATCAGAATTTTCTCTATTATCGCTAAAGTCTCTTAAGTATTTAAGTTACAGATATGTAACTTATGACGTATATCAAAGGAAGTTATATCTCTAAAACATCTTTTGTTTTTACAGAGGCTTGTAGTCTGTGCTAGTGCGACACAAAATAATTGCTTCTGACCATTGACACAAGATTGCTAGTTATTTTTACGAGGATGGTTATTAATTTCGATCTTAACAACTGGATGAGCTTTGTTAATGAAAACGATCCAACCTTGATCTTATACGAGGAACACATTAATTTTGGTTTTACTGTGAATTTTGTCTCTGGAGTTTTGATTAGTTGTTTGATAAAAAAAAATAACGCAAAGTCTAGTCTACGTAACGACAAAGAATTAATTTATTTCTTAAATAATATTTGCTTTAGTCTGCAGTACAAACTTTGTCAACTTGTAGGCTGAACTCCGCAAACATTGTTTCAACAGAAATTCTATACAACAAACTTATTTAAAAACTAACCAGCAAAATTTTCTCCGTAATTAATCTATAACATATATATCGACTAACTATCTTATTTATAAGCAAATATATTAACTCTTATTGTCATACTAACTACTAATACTGAACTCACTAATTGGAATTTATACCACTACCCGTTTCCTACTTTGTGTAAGAAGCTATTCGGCCACAAAGTAATGACTAATTCACTCTGTCAAACAAACTTTAAAAATATAACTTACAATGCACTGTTTTGATTTTCAAAATAATATAAACTTAATTTTCTCACATCATTTTTTATTCTTTATCTCTCATGAAACTAGAGTTTTGTATACGAACACGATAATTTTGTTATTTTAAAAGTTCCTACCCCCTCAAAATCACAGCGTAGTTTATGTCGTCTATTGGGGAAAACATGAAATAATATTTGCGATTACAACTATTTATAACAGTATTTGTGATTACCGACATATCTTACTATCTTTTGTCATCTCAATTAATTACATTTTTAGAATAAATTTTACCTGTACCATTGTTGACAAAACCATTATTGTTTTGTATCACTTAAAGAAAAAATGTACACATTTTTCTATTATTAATTCTGATTTCTCTTAGAATGTTGTATTCAGTTGAATTAATTTTAGTACAATAAAGCGAAGCTTTCTTTAATTTAAATCAGTGGTAAGAATAAAATTATATAATTCGCTACCCAGGAGAGAAAAAGTTCGGTTTAAAAAAGTAACTCGTTTAAAATAAATAAAACGATAATCTATACCTATGCAACACATAGTGTTTGTCGTTTCGTTCCAATGGCTTTTATATTGTATTCATTAGCAGTGTTTGTTTGTTTGTTTTGGAAATTTGCACAAAGCTACTCGAGGGCTATCTGTGCTAGCCGTCCCTAATTTTGCAGTGTAAGACTAGAGGGAAGGCAGCTATCATCACCACCCACCGCCAAATCTTGGGCTACTCTTTTACCAACGAATAGTGGGATTGACCGTCACATTATACACCCCCACGGCTGGGAGGGCGAGCATGTTTATCGCGACGCGGGCGCGAACCCGCGACCCTCGGAGTACGAGTGCACGCGTTAACGCGCTCGGCCATGCCAAGCCTCTCATTAGCAGTGAAAATATGAGATTTTAACTATTTTGGGATATTAAAGAGTTACGTAAACTACATGGAATGTTATGCGTCGTTTTTTTGTTTTTTGTTGCTATTATGAGATGATATAGAGTTTTTTTTAACTATTATGCGAAATTATAGAAATATTTTAATTATGTTATAAAATGTCACAAAATTATTCAATAAACTATTAGGTAATATTGTCAGGCGTTTTTCCAGATTACTATATTATGTTATAGAACAGTTTTTTAAACAATTATTAGATTTTATAGAAAAAGTTTATAAACTATTATGTGGTGTTTGTTTTAACTTCAATTTTATTGAAAGCTACACGAGGACTATCTGCGTTAGCTATTCTTAATGTCCAGGCATTGCCAGGTGGTTAGGGCATTCGACTCGTTATCCGAGGGTCACGGGTTCGAATTCCCGTCACACCAAATCTGCCCGTCCTTTCAGCCGTGATGGCATTATAATGTGACGGTAAATCCCACTGTTCATTGGCAAAAGAGTAGCTCAAAAGTTGGCGGTGGGTGGTGATGACTAGCTGCCTTCCCTTTGGTCTTACACTACTAAATTAAGGACGGCTAGCGCAGATGCCCTTGTGCAGCTTTGCTCAAAATTCAAAAACAAACATGAAATTTTGGAAATGTATGAAGAGGTTAACGAAACCTTACCCTCCTGGGTAGATAAACAGCAATATCCAAATATCCATACATAGAGAGAGAGAGAATGTAGAGATGAAAAAAGATAAAAAAATTACAGAGCATTTCGGATCGGAGGAAAATCTGAAACGGGCAATGTTGATTTTCCTTCCATTCCAAATGATCACTAGTTTCTGATTTTTTAAAATCCAAATAATTTCAGAATATTTTTTTGCTAGTTTCTTTTTTCTTAAATATTAACATCACGAGTTATCTGTTCGTATGAATATTAAAACGGCCTGGCATGGCTAAGTGTGTTAATTCCAAAAACAAAACAAAACAAACAACAAGCATGTTGAAAATATTAAAGTATTTGTATAATTACATATATTTTGGTCTATAACTAGCCAATCGTGGATTAATTGGTGTGCTAGGTTGAAAAAGCACATATTAGAAAGTTGTGATATGTTTTGGTGTTCGTGTTTCTTGTCTCATTCTCTTTATGCTCGAATAACTACAACTCAAACGCAGATACACCTCAAATTCTGAAAACGTATTATCGAAGAGCCTTAATTTCTACCGACCTGGTTAAACCAAATGATTTATTTGTTGTTAAGCACAACGTTATGCTTGTTTGTTTGTTTGTTTGTTTTGGAATTTCGCACAAAGCTACTCGAGGGTTATCTGTGCTAGCCGTCCCTAATTTAGCATTGTAAGACTAGAGAGAAGGCAGCTAGTCATCACCACCCACCGCCAGCTCTTGGGCTACTCTTTTACCAACGAATAGTGGGATTGACCGTACATTATAACATCCCCAAGGCTGGGAGGGCGAGCATGTTTGGTGCGACCCTCAGATCACAAAGCGCACGCCTTAACGCGCTAAGCCATGCCAGGCCAGACAACGTTATGGAATGGCCTATCTATGGTGTGCCAAGCACTGATATTGAAATCCGATTTTTAGCTTTATAAGCTTTAAGACTTACCGTTGAATTTCTGGAGTCAATGCGATAGATACAAAACGTATATATATGCACGAATTTATGTGAAATACACCTAACTGTGAATTAGAAAGTTGAATATCCATAATATATTAATGGATCGGGTAATCATTAATTATGTTTCAGAATAGAAAATACCTGTGTATTTGAAACAGGAAGCACTGAATCACCATGTTTGATATCAGCTACGGTTTTTTACAGGACAGAAATAAGACGAATTTTTGACGAGGTACTGTATTTAATTCTTAAACCTTGAACTTAAATCACTTGTTTCAAATTTGTAGTAGTACCATGTTCTTAACTGTTTGTTCTTTATTTTTATTGACAAGTGAGTTCACAAGGTTCTGAATGAAAGAATGTTATAAAAATCTCATACTGGCTATACTGTAAAGTGTATTAACGTAATTAAAAGTGGTTAACTTCTTTTTGAGGATCCAAAGACTCGTTAAAAGAGTTAAAATTCCTTGCTTTATTGTGTACTTGAATGTTATTTTAAGGGTTCATCGTAGTGATATTAAATATATAGGTTAAAAGCAAACTTTCAAGATTAACGTTTTTTATCTGTCTTAATTCTTGCATAGTTTTTGTTATCATAAGGATATAAGCATAATCATTCATTTTTCAGTGTTTTGTCTTGTAATCTTTCTGCTAGACGAGGAAATATTTGAGGATTCACATTTGTAAATACAAATTCTTTGTTAGTACAAAATATTTTATTTTATCTCAGGATTAAATGGTTTACCTTCGACCTAGTTTATTGTTCCTTATGGGAAAGAAATGTGACACAAAATTTGTCATTACAAGTCGTAGTTTTGATTTCCTACATGACGCACTATCTATTGTCACAATTTCTCATTACTGACGCTTAGAATAAGGTGATTTGTAAAGCGCGTGGGTGTGTGTTTGTTTTTCTCATGGCAAAGCCACATATGGCTATCTACTCAGCCCACTGAGGGGAATCGACCCTCTGATTTTAGCGTTGTAAATCCAGAGACATACCGCTGTACTATCGGGGGGCAGGTTTATAAAGCATCTGCACTTTTACCTTTTGGTTAGTATAATTAATTTGTATCAGCTATACTTATTTTTATTTTGTACTTAATATTCTTCTTTACAATGTTATTTGTTTTGAGAGAAAAAAGATGATTTTACATCTGTAAAATCAAAATTATTTGTGGGAATTTAGTTAAGTATTCCGCTGCACATGTTTAACACCTTTTTTCATTCCTTACTAATCAAACTCTTTACAATAGTTGGAAAGAACAAATACAGAAGAAAACAGTGCACATTACTTCTCGTCCTAGAAAAATTTCTTTAGTTGATGAATATTGTAAATAAATTCTCTTTGATTTCGAATATCTGTGTGTTTTGTCCACTACGGGTATCGAACCCCCCCCAGTGGTTCAGGGGTATGACTGCGAACTTGAAAGCTAAAATCCGGGTTTCGATACCTGTGGTGGACAGAGCACAGATAGTTCATTGTGTAGCTTTGTGCTTCATTCAAAAACAACAACAACAACGGGTATTGAAATTTGGTTTCTGGCGGTGCAAGTACGCAGACATTCCGCTGTGTCATAGAGAGTTACATTCCGAAAAACATAATTAAGTAACTTTTACATTTTCTTCCAACAGGTTTTAAATAAAATATTAAACGGTTATTTTACAGGCATTCATGTGTACCTCATGCTACACGAACTTCACTGTTTCTAAATTAATTTTATTAAGTGAAATCTCATTAGTTTGTCATTTTGTTTCAAGAGTAAATGTGAAAAATGTACTGACATACTGTACATAGTATGTTGTAAAATAAATTTTAAATAAAAAGTACATTGTATATTTATTTGGAAAAAATTGAGTCACGATGAGCTACGTTTCTTGTTTATTTCTAATGAGATCTTCAGCGATGAAAGAAATTGATAAAATCGTAAAAATTAGAAATGTTTAAGGTTCAGCCACATATACAGAAAAACTATAATTAGTCCCAACAAAACAAGAGGCATTTTTATATCCCTGAGAAAGAGTAAAAAGCAAAACATCTTATCAAATGATGTTTTTTAGATGGGATACTTTATCCAATTCGCAAACGTACAAATAAAACACAACAAGATGCTCACTTGAGACCTGGCTGATTGAAAAGAGAAATAACTTTAATACACTTATTTTGAAAACATATTTAATAGTAGTTCTTAAAAACGTCCACAGGTGTCAGCAGTTATCTGATAATGCGGCAGTTTCACGAAACGTTAGCAATTGTTAGATCACGCAATAAATATCACGTTATATTTCAGATAAGTTTTAAGTCTGTAAGAGCTAGCACATGTGATAAATGTCTGTTAAACGAATAATATAAAAAGCTTTGCAAATTTTCACTCCGAATTTTATATATTAAACAAATCAGCCTTCTTTTTGTTGTTAGAACTTCGAGCTTATTTTACCCAAGGAATACTTGAGCATAACTGTTTCTATTTTTAACTTTTAGACTTTCTGGAAAGCAAATAATAATCAGTGGGATTTGAGTGTCACTCTTAGAGCACTCAGTGTCTCATAGTGCACTTATACCCAACTTATAAGAGAAAAGAAAAAAGAGACCAGTACAGTAATGTACTGTTGTTATATCGTAACTATGATTGAAACTTAAGGATTAAGCTTTAACAGATAAAGCTAATAAATAAATACTTTCGAACTTTTATCATGTAAGAATTGGATCAAAATCTAAGTAGTTTACTTTACTAATAGTTTATGTGCTTGAAAGTAAGTTCAAGACAATATTAGATCAATCACTATAATCTTAAAATTATGAAATAATCAAGATAGATCCCCTAACAGCAAAACCTGAGAAAACAAAACTAGATTAAAAGACAATCGGTAAATTGAAATGTTGTGAAGTACTTGGCAGTCAGGCTAAGTGAGCCGATATAAAAAAAAATCTGGCAGGCAATATATATTTTTATACAGATTTATATTACATATATATATATACTATGTATCAAATAATTTTGCGAAATATTTCTTTACTTTTTCCTTAATTAAAAGCCAAGGAATAAAATTAATGCTGCCATTTATGAAATGAAATTTAATTCAATAACACAGGCTTAGCTACGATAAAGTGTTTTTTTTATAGCGTGGTTTAAGTGTACTGACATCAGGTACATATGAACGTATGTTGCAAATATGTAATGCCTTATATATGCACATGATACAGAACGGTTTGGAATGGTTGTTGCTAAACACAAGATTACATGACACTATGTAACAAAATTTTTACTTTTTCTTGTTCCTAGGCAGAAAGTAATATTTCTTAATTGCTTATCCCTAAAATAAATGAAAAAGACCTATTTTTCTCTTCAAACTTTGCTTTTGTGACTTGGGTAATGAATGTTTCAAATTTAACCATTTTCCAGAACATTCCAGGTAGATTCAGTGCTGAGTAGCTGATAGAGAATTTTCTCCAACTTGCAATAATTTTCAAGAACTTACAAGAACATTCTTGATCTTTGTAAAACTTACGAGAATTTTCAAAAACCTTTTAGAATTTTCTGGAATATTCCATAGTAATAAATATACTGGGGCTCACTACTCACCACTTCAATTTAGTTCTAGCTACCTAAGTGAAGACGTAAAATTATCTGATTTTTTCAAAGATAGGATCAAAAAACTGCAAGCATTCTCCAGACGTATTCTGTTGGATATGTGGCCAATTTATCAAGACAAGAGCGAAAAAATTCTCTGTGACAGCATCCGCTAAAATCTGTGAGGTCTACAAGGCATATTTCGATATGCCTGTTGGGGCTCAAGACAAACCTTCGACAATTTTTGCTTGCTTGAATAGTAAAATTATAAAAAAAATTAGACCTTTTAACATATAAATAGCTTTTAATTTATTTTTTAAAATTTCCAATCCTGTAGAAAAAATATTACATATAAAATATTTTGCATGAAACTCTAACACATTAATTGTGGATGAAATAAATTTATTCTCCATAATAACAATTTCATTTTGATCTTTTGCAGAATGGTAAAGAAGGGAAAAGAGAGCCATGAAGTTCACTATTCAAAGAATTTGGTGCGAGCTCACTGACCACTCAGGCAACTGCTACTTCTGCATGGTGGACTCTTCCAAATGTCGATCTGGCAAGAATGCATCCGCTATCATGTATCCGGACCTTCCATCATCCATCGCTCCAGTTCCACACTGCCCTGAGCTATCTGTACCCATTCCACCAGAGAGAAAGCAGCCATCTTTAGAAGAGAGCAGCAAATCAGAAGAGGAGGTAAACGTTGAAGATCAGATTACAATTTCAGAGGTGCAGCTGGTGAGAGAAACCAATACTACCTCAATCAAAAAGACTTCAGTGACTTGATCAGAGATCAATGCCGAGCTTTTGACATCTAGACTCAAGAAGTGGGATTTGTTAGATAAAAAGTGTGCAAGTCGCAAGTCAGAGAAAGCGTCACCGACATTTTTTTAGCTTCTTTCCTCGTCAAGATAAGCTCTGCTTCTGTCACAATGTATCCGGTTTAAGCAATGCAATTGGAATTGCCTGTAACCCGAACGAGTGGAAGGTCTTTACTGATAGCTCATCCAAAAGCCTCCAAGCTGTGCTGTTCCGTAACGAGAATAAGTATCCGTCTCTTACCCTGGTTCATTTGGTGCACCTCAAAGAGGAATCCAACAGCGTCAAGACCTTGCTAGAAGCCTTGGAATATGATGAGTATGGCTGGGAGGTTATCGGATACTTCAAAATGGTGGCATTCCTTATGGGTCTCCAAGGAGGCTTTTCCAAATTTCTCTCTTATCTTTGCCTTTGCGACCGTAGGGACACCGCAGCGAACTACTACAGGAAGTACTAGCCGCAACGGACCAAGTTGTCTATGGGGAGGCACAATGTCAAGTGTGAGCCACTAGTGAAACTCCAGAAGGTGTTGTTCCCACCACTGCACATAAAACTGGGTCTTATAAAATAAAGGCCCGACATTGCCTAGTGCGTTAAGGCGTGCGATTCGTAATCTGAGGGTCGCGGGTTCGCGCCCGAGTCACGTCAAACATGCTCGCCCTCCCAGCTGTGGGGGCGTTATTATGTTACGGTCAATCCCACTTTTCATTGGTAAAAGAGTAGCCCAAAATTGACAGTGGGTGGTGATGACTAGCTGCCTTCCCTCTAGTTTTACACTGCTAAATTAGGGACGGCTAGCACAGATAGCCCTCGAGTAGCTTTGTGCAAAATTCCAAAACAAAAAAAATATAAAATAATTTGTTACAGCTTTTGATAAGGAGCCTGCAGCCTTCAAGTACCTTCTAGGCTTCTTTCTAAGCTGTCTGAGACAAAGGTCAAAGCTAGTGTCTTCGTTGGATCACAAATAAAGAAGATCTTGGGGTGCACAAAATTCCCCAAGAAGAACAGTAGGAAGGAAAAAAAACTTGAAGCAGCTTTGTCGCAGTCGTTTGGGGCTTCTTGGGCAATCACATGGTTGAAAATTATGTGGAACTGGTTGAGACTCTGGTGAAGAACTTCGGCAAAACGGGCTGCAGAATGTCCCTGAAAGTCCATATCCTTGACGCTCATCTTGATAAGTTCAAGGAAAAAATGGGAGCATACTCTGAGGAGCAAGATTAACACTTCCATCGAGATATACTAGACTTTGAACACTGCTACCAAGAAGCGTATAACGAAAACGTTATGAGAGACTTTATTTGGGGGCTCATACGTGAAAGTGATTTACATTACAGTCGCAAATCCCGAAAAACTACTCACTTCTAAACATTTTTGCTCATTTTTGCATAACTTTACCATACATACACTTATATCTTGACTCACATGTTGTTTTATTCAGACCTTATGTAAATGAAACTGTGCAAATTTGCCCGTTTTTACATAAAAAAATAGGTTAATTTCTAAATTTCATTACACAGGTCAAAAAGCAAAGTTTGAAGGGAATAATGGCCATTTTCTGTGCTTTTACAACATAAGCAATTAAGATATAACACATACTATCCAGGAAAAAAATTTATGTTACATAGTATAATTGGCTGTCTGTGCTCTAACTACTATAGAAGTACCATTGCAGAATTAAACAGTTTTTTGTTTAAAAGATATTACATAATTGACAAAATTCGTATATGAAACTCAACAGTTCTATACTGATATTGCGTTCTTGCTTTATTACATATCAGTTCACTTCTGGTTTTCTTTTGCCTTAAATTATAAAATATCTATTGGACTAATTATAACCTCTGTAATGAGCAATAGATACTCAGTAAGCAAATTATGATCATGTATGTCAACTTTGTTATTCATATGACTTTATAATAATGATACACGCTCCCAAATAGCCCCCCTCCATTGATACAGCAGTATATCTGCAGAGTTACAATACCAGAAACCGGTTTTCTGTACATGTTGCGGGTAGAGCACAGATAGCCCATCGTATATCTTTGTGCTTAACTTCAAACAAACTAACTCTCGAAGGGAGAAAAAAGGTTGGTGTAAAAGGTTCGAACTATCAAAACATTAAATATATAAAGTGTTGAATATCTTCAAATCGCCCCCCAGTGGCTCAGCGGTATGTCTGCGGACTTGCACGCTAAAATCCGGGTTTCGATACCCGTCGTGGGCAGAGCACAGATAGCCTATTGTGTAGCTTTGTGCTTAATTGAAAACAACAACAACATCTTCAAATCAGTTATAAAATTGATTATCTCATATAATTATAGTGTCATATTTCCTTTCTGTCAAATGTGTAAAATTATTTGAGTCTTAGATATCAAAATTGTCGAACATGATTTAAATTTATAACCACTTAGTTTCGCAACGTGAGCTATTACGTCTCTTCACGAGAGTGATTGTATGTGTTATGAGGTGCAAGTTTCGATTTAATTAAATGCCCAGACTTGGAATCCAAAGAATCATGATTGGCTATTTCTAATTTAACACAAAGATACAGAATGGGCTATCTACCCTTTGCTCATCACTGGTATCAAAATCCGATTAATAATGATCTAAATCCACTGGGGGTGTGCACTATAAGAGTGAATGATGATCAAATCCCACTGTTCAATCAAACAACAGGTACCGAAGAGCGAGCAGCAAAATTAGGCACAGTTATCAGCATATAGCCCCTAGCGGAGCTTTATGAAACAATTGAAAAACAAGCAAACACATTCTTCCCTTTTTGTGCTTGCGTAAAATGTGGCGAATAGTAATAGAGACAGTTGATGAAAGTCTATACAAAGGACTGTTTATCAACAGGAAAGAATCTGACGAGATAAAAAAATGAAAAATTTGCGGAAAATAGTTTGAAAATTGATATTTAACATTTAAAAAATAGCAAAAACACGTCTTGACAAGATTATGAATAGTCTGGTGACAAAGCATAGAGACATTTTTATCTGACAATTTAAATATACTAAAAACACGCTGACTTTTTTTTATAAGGAGCTTGTTAGCCACAACTAGATATTTCGTTCGGGAATGTCAAAAGAGAGATTAAAAAGCAATATAAAAATTCGTGGACCAAAACGAAAAAATCCACTTGTCTCTATTAAAGAATTTACTGACTAGAAATGTGTAATGAGTTCGCTCACGGTAAATATAAAACATGTTAAAAATGCTATAAAACTTATTAATACTTAATTTTTATTATACCTTTACCAACATTTATACGTATAAAAAAAAGACATATGAAAGCCAACCCGTTTAATTTTATGCAGTTGAACGTTGCTACAGCCTAAATGCAATGGAAGTTGCGTGACATATAAGCTTTTACTTGTTTCTGTTTACCTTATAATAAAAGAAGGTAAAGTATACAGTTCGGAAGTAGAAAAAAAGCAATGTTTCGTGACGACCAGAGATTGGTAGAAATGTATACGCCATTATCTGGATGAAACATTTCTGTCACTGAGATTAGATGAAACAAAATTGTAGATGATCCTCGTATACGAATAGTCTTGGAAACAAAGTTGAAGTGAGCAGGATAAGAAAACGTATTACCATTTCACATTATATTCTGCTTCGGATTTCAAGTACTTACAGTTTTCAATTTATGTAACAATGATGATATTTCAGGATAAATATGTTTTAATGTATGTTTTAGTTTTAATAGCTTTTTTAATACAATTAAATTGTACTCATTTTACTTCCGAGCTCTACATAAAACTGAAAAATAATACAGAACAAAATACGAAAATCTTGATATTAACTAAAAGATCACGATCTTGGTATTGTAGTTTATTGTGTAACAGAAACACAATGTGTAGAGGTTTCAACTACAACTCCATTACCAATGATTGTCAACTGTTGGAGTGGCCTACTGACGAGATTATAATTAGTGAAGATTTTTCTGTCTTTTTCAGAAAGGTATTTCTTTTTTGTCTTTTCAAACGAATAGATCTAATCTTTAATTTGCCTTTTGGTATTTTAGAAAATAAAACAAATGATCCGATTTTTTAAATATTCCATTAAATTTCGATTTTTATTATTCATTTTTATTTTATTAATTTTTCAAGCATGGTTTAACAAAACAGTTTTTAAAAGTTTTTGTGTTTTTTCTTAAACTTTTGTATTACACAGTATTAACAATTTTGTAAATTTTCTTTCACTATTTGAGATTCCATATTACTATTTTCATCACATTTTTACAGAAATGTATTACTAAAATACCTCTTTACCTTTATAGTAACATATAGGAATAGTGGTTAAAAACAATAACATAGATAACCTAGAAATACAGATCTTAACGATTATATTTATTGAATCTTTGGCAAGAATAGCATAAGTACAATATTGTAGCCATCTGGGGTTTGCAATATTCTGTTAAGAAATGAAAACTATCTGAAATTTTTATGCTATTGAAGAGCCATGCCATTAATCTTAATGTAATTAAAAAATAATGAATGTTTTCTTTTACGTAATAGTATCAAAATAAGTCGTATTTGTGCCGTGTTTTTGTGACATTAGTTTGACTTGATGTGTATAATAATAACTTTATTGGTTAGCAAAGAATATTATTGGTAATCACCTTTAATTATTGTTTTATCTTGGTTACCTCATATCATGTTACTTGAAAAATAATACAATTCGAAAGGGTAATGATGAGAAACAATTGAGTAATTCTTGGATATATAGTTTTAAATTACGTTGGACGTAGTGAAGGGCTGATGAAAGTGTGCTTACCAGTCATGTCTCTACTTAAGTTCTTAATAAAGTGAGTTTATTTGTTTGCTGGTATGTGCTAAGCTACATAATGGGCTACATTTTCTGTGTCTACCAGCAGTATAAAAACACTGAGCCACGAGGGGGCTAAAAAAGTTTGTAAAATGAGTTCATGTGTGTCAAGTTTTGAGTGACAACTAAACTTTCCGAAACATATAACTTATCATTTTTTATATTCAATTATATATGAAAAACTAAATCAAATTTTTTTAATGTAATAATAATAAAAAAAAATTGGTAATTAAAGATTTTGTTTTCGAATAAAATGCATACCTTTGGAGAGCAATCGTTTATAAGATCGAATTTAGGTACAAATTGTAATACGTCTGGTTAGTTCAAAGGTTTACTACTGGGTCTAAATACTCTTAACCAACAGATGACGTGTGCCGATCAGCCATGTGAAAACCAAGGATCTTGTCAAGACAGAACAAATGATATCTACCATTTCAAATGTAATTGCCCACGTGGTTGGTGTGGAAAAAGATGTGAAAAACGTAAGTCATCTAGATATCTACACATTTTGTAGAAGCTAGTCTAGTGTAAACTAATCTTTCTCTACTTATATATATGTGTGTGTGTGTGTTTATATGTACATATATATATATTATTTCAATTACAAGTCAAAGTCTTTAAAACTATTGTTCCAATCAGATCTTAAAAAATACGATGTTTGAAATTTCTTAAGTATAACGGTAATGTTTTATCAACATTTTCAGACTGAATACATTCAAAGTCAATTTTAAGTTATAAAATTATATGGTAAAATAAGGGCGTGAAAAACAGAGTTAACTATTAGATTTAGCACAATTTTTAATACAATTTAGTGAAATTTATTTTCAAAAATAATATTCTAAAACGTTTTCACCATATTCTGTAAATAATTTGTTTTTACTTATGTTGATTGTTTTAGATCATTGTTAAACTAATTAAAGCAAACAGTGCAAAAGCTAGTGTATTTATATTCTCTGTGTATTGGAATAGTAAAAAAAATATTTTATTGTCTTTCTAAACAAATTGTATAACGATGTGTATTTATTTATTCTGCAAGAATGTATTATGTTATATAACGTGAAATAGCTAACACAATGAATTGCTCTTAAGAACAATTTTTTGCTAAAATTATCTTAATAACTCATTCTTTATAAGCTTTTTTTTACAAAGATGTATAGTTTTCTCTGATCAAATTTCAAAGATATTTTTAATTGGTAATGTATGTAATGTGTACGTTATTAAAATACGTGTTTGCATCAAAACAATTGCGTTTTTATCTTAAAAACGGTTATCTCAAATTTAATACAGTCTTGGCCAAAACGTTTGCATGCTTTAACAAATATTACCGTCATTATTAAGATGGAGTACAAATACACTTAGCACTGTCAAACTGTGAAATGGATATTATATTATATAAAACATATACACGTGTATTTTGCATAATGAGACAGGCTCTATGAACATCATGAATAGTTTATTAGAGCAGCCAACAATTTTACCAGACATTTGCAGAAAGATGCGTAATTCGTACTTTACTTATCACAAAAACCGTATCAAAACATATATAATAAGAAAATATAACAGTAAATTATTAAAAGTAGCATCTGTCGCCTTATAGTTCTTATTAAACATTTAATAATTGGTTGGTATCTAATAAATTCAGCAAGGTAACGTGACATGTTGTCTATGAGATTACTGGTGTAACTCACTGTTATTTAATTCCAACTTGTCATTAGAAGGCGCTGCAACTCAGCTAAAGTAGCTGAGTGAGGGTCGTGGTTCACTGTTCTGCCTAATATGCTGGTGATATCAATCTTATAATGTCCCCCTGATCGACATAATCCTGTATAGTACTTGAATTATCGGGAGTGGCATTGTCATCCTGGAATACAAAATTTTTGCCAAACTTAGGCTTAGCATATGGAAAAAAATATCTTCTCCTGGAGGATATGAAAAGCAGTTTTTCCACCATGATGAACAGCTGCCCAAACATGTACTGTACCTCCTCTTTGAAATCCTCTGTGGGAAAAACAGTCTTTTAACATCTTTTCTCCAGGCAAACAACGAACACGATTCCTACCATGAGTCTTTACAAGTCGGAAACAGGTCTCATCTGAAAAGATGACATATCGCCAGTGTGAGTTGACATGCTGTCTTGCCAAAGTAATAGAGTTACGGCGATGAATTCTGTTTAATATGTGTTTGTAGATAATTGTTGTTTTGTTTTTTTGCAAAATAGCCTTATTTAGTCATTCTCTTATTCACTGTTGTTCTGGACAACCTGAAATGAATGTGTTCAATGTCATTTCTGTTGTATGGTGTTGGAATACTTTTTTCGCTCTTGAGTGTTATCCTATCGACTCCGTAAATTTTTATTCATCGAACACTGCAAATGACAAACAGTTTGAATTGTAACTGTGATTTAAATTTTTTTTATCTAAATATGTACCAGGTTAGTAAATTAACCTATCAAAACATTGTCATCATATGCAGTAGTTTTTTTGTTTTGTTTTTCGTCAACATGTAGACTTTACTGGAACAACGTTTCCTGTAGTCCGATAACGTTTCATAATTCTGGGTAAAGTACAGTGGGGACACGATACTGTGTCAGACAATGTCCGTTTGCTTTATGTTATTTCTGGACATTTAAACAATGTAACGCCCAATAATTTTTGGCACGCGACAAGGCATGACTCTACAACATGTACACTGAAACTGTCGATATTTTTCTTAAGAAAGGTTTACCAAAACACAATATTTTACACAAGACAGGTGTGAATATGTGTTTAGGCAAACAAATGCTCAAAACAACTTAAACATATCCCGAGATTTTAGCCTGTTCATGCACTACCTTCTCTGTTATTACTCAATACTCAGTTACTAATACATTACACAGAAAATATCAATGTAAGACAGCAAGCAAACATTTCGACCAAGACTATATTTTTAAAGAGATTCAGTAACACATTAAACCACCATGATATTTAATTCTAGTTCACTATAACGTCACCGTTGATGCCTGTATCTTGGGTAACGATCTCTCATCACCACCAGCGAACACCCCAGAAGAGTGTGTTGAAGTCTGTTTAGTAACCACCGGTTGTAAAGCGTCAGCTTTTAATCACAAATACAACACTTGCACTCTAGAACAAAAAGATCATACTGAGGCTACTCTAGCACCTGGCTGTATGGGATTAACTGGATATTCCTACTATTACCCTATAAAGGTATGCGACAATTAGCGAAGTGATATCCTATCTGAACGTACCAGCATCGTTTAGAATTGTAAACCTATGATATATAAACATTTTATAACAACTCCGACTGAAATTGCTTTGCATGAATATAAAAAGTTACGCATTGATTATTTTACAGGTTCCAATACTTTGGTCCATAAATTTAGTTCAACTTAATAAATATAAGTAATGTGGAATATTTTCGTTTTCATTTTAGAAATTATTTGAAAAGTATCCATTTATATAAACTGTAAATTATTACATACATATATAAGAACTAGTTCTGTTTTTATAATTTCATTTTGTAAATTTTCTAAACAAATGTATGTTTCTTTTTTTGGATGGCCAACATCGTGAAATTATTTTACATTTTTAGTAATAGCAGAACATTGCCACTCATTTGTGTTTCAGTGACTTAGTGTTACGAGTTTATTTATTCATCTATAGTAGAGTCTCAACAAGCATGTAAAAGAGTCTACAAACTAGATATAAAATCCATTTTTGAAAGATTTAACATATGAAATAAATATTAAATTAGAACTGAAGATTCAAGTTCATTTGTACATAAGTTTATGTTGTTTTTTTGCGAAACATATACAGAATAAAATATCATACTTATAACCGAGTTTAAGAATTGAGAAACTTTAAAAACTCAATTGATATGTTGTGTGTAAACATTTTTGTATTAAAAATTAAAATACAAAAATAAAATTGAGCTTTCATGCGAATTTTTTCAATATAAAGTTCCATTAAAAACAAAATATTTTCAGAATATAATATATTAACCATTTGAACACATATACAAAGTTAATATTCCTTGCTATGTACAATATATAGTTAATAATGGATTTTTGGCATGTGATTTGTATTTGCAAAATTGCGTTATCGTGTGTCAAAAATAATTGGTAATTTTTAATAGAATGATTTTTCAAATCATAATCTCTTTTATTATAAGAATATTCTTATTCTATATATTTTGAACTGGCTTAATCTTTTATTTTTTCTGACCAAAATATCACAGATTAGTTAACATTATACAATCAAAATTAATATTTTCAACCCAATAACATGTTACAAGTCTGTAGTAACAGACTTAAAGATGAAATTATTTTAATTTTTTTATTTGTGTAGCTCATTTTGTTCGATATATTTTCGTCTTTTTCCTGCTACATGCGTTTTAATGCATTCATCCATCGTGGTGTAATACATATTTCAGTAACAATATGAACATAAGTATTTAATGTTTTTGCTTGAGTGTGATATCATAATTATTTGTCCTTATAGAGCTGTTCTTTGATTGAAAAATGTTGTTAAATCTTGAAATCTGTTGGTAAATGTAAGTGTTTATTAACGGTAGTTATATCTTTCCGATTTCTTTGTAAAACTATATTGAATAAAAATCCCATTGAGAGAGAGGTCTATGATAGACAAATGATAAGTGTTAAATATTTTACTTACATCCACGATTGATTTTGAATATTTAATATATTGTTTAAGAGGAATACGCGCAGAAGTGGAACAAACACTTGCAGTCTAGTGTGATCTGTATCAGGAGTATTACGTACATCAGTAGCTTCGGCGTTTAACATAGTAACATAAAAAATACATAATAATACACCTCGCGATAGTTCTTGCAAATTCATAGCAAGACAAAATAAATTTTGATTATTTATAAAAGCTAATTAAATATCAAACGTTACACAGGCGCAAATACTTTATAGTCTGAGTTATTTAATTTAAACAACATATACTGACGTTGAAAGAAATTATTCTAAATTTGTTACGCGATGCTCAAGAAAGGAAAACAGAATAATTATAAGTAACAAACGAACCCGCTGTTTTATTGACTCTTTAAACCGATTTTTTGTTTTTGTTTCTAAAAATACAGGTATGACGGATTTCAGTATAAAGTAATAAGTAAACCTTAACGCACTGCATATTTTTAATGAGCACTTTTGTATTTATTCAGATGTGTGAGTGACCCCAGATAACTTGTGAGTGAAATATTTATAAATTAATATTGAGTGAGGTCAAGGGTTAAATTTAAAATATTTCTATCATTAAGATAGCATTTCTTTTGTTCATTATATATTTTGTACTTTAAAATACTCGTTAGAAAGAGAAAACAAATGTGAAAAACTTTAAGAAAAAAGAGAAAAACTCGTAAAAATCGAGCCTATATTAAGAAAAGCCTCTGCGTTTTTTCTTGTTTCATTACTCATTTCTCTGTTCGTTTCTAAGAAGTAATTGTTCAACACGTTATTTAGATTAACGTTTAAAATGATACAGAATGCTATTTGTTAATACTTTGAGAATGCTCTAACTATTGCGACTACTTTATAACTGTTTATATCATCACTATTCATCAAAACAAATTTTATTAGTTAAATAACCTAGATAAAGTATTATTTGACACGTTAATCAGGTTTAAAGTAGTTTACAGCTAGTTTTTATTCACAGTTTGTAAGATTGCTGTTGCTGTGGTCGTATGCTAATAAAAAGGTATTCATCATGATTTATACGCACTACATTTATTACTTCACGTATAATTGACAAGCTTTTTGTATGCAGTTTTCCAATAGCCAGACACCTCATACATATATTTACATACATAGACTCTTTCGTCACTTCATTGTTTGTGGTTAACCTCAGAAACACGTACTAAATATACGAAACAAACAATAACTGAGTGGTTGCACATTGATATATTAATTTTGTAGAACATTCTTATGTAATATATCATGATTATAGTTTGCAATTTTAAACTTTTACTGTTAACATCTATTTCGATATTATGAGTTATACGTGTGTAACTGAATGGAAATTTGTTCAATAAAGAGTTTGGAAGAAACAACAAACCACATTATTTTTTCTTGTGATTAATGTTGCCGATTTTTTAGCTTACCTACAAAAATGAGTTTATCTTATTATTTTTATTCCGCTGTTTGTAATTTTCCCTAGATGTGTTACAAGGAATAAATAACTTAAACAAACATATCTTGATGCTTTGACATTTAGTATTTTGTTTGTTTAGTTTGTTTCAGTATGTTTGCACAAAGCTACACAAAGAGTAGCTGTACGTAATTTGTAGCTGATAGAATAGGGGTAGGACTTCTATTTGACACCTATTTAATTGCACACGTCGCCATATCCTTGGGTACTCTTCCAAGTGACAGTGGGATACGACTGTCGCTTTTATAAGGAATTATCATCCACAAAGTGTGGAAATCGTGTTTTCGGTAACAAGACCCCAACCATTGAATTCATAGTCAGAGCTTAGTAACCATTTCGTCATGCACGGCCTAAAATATTAATAAACAAATATTCACTTAATAGGCAGCCAACAGTTTGTACTAAAGTAATAAACTAATATTATTAATTAAATCTAATGCTATGTTTTCTTGTGAGGATAAAAAGCAACGAATTAACTAAGTGTTCGTGAAATAAAAAACTTGAAAAAAAGTGAATGCAATTGTAATTTCCAATAGAAAGAAAACTAGGGTAATTTGGGTTTAAATATAAGAATGCTACCACTTTTTAACACCCACACAACACTCTTCATACATGTTTTTTTCAATGGTATTTTCAACAATCACCTAAATAAGAAGAAAAGAAATATTCTACAACGCTGCAATAGTTGATTGGATCAATTTAAAAACACAGCTTGAAAAGTTTTATTGTTATATAATTGAAACACACACGTTTAAACGTTTTGGAAAAAAAAATCAAAATTATTGTGAAACACGCTTTCAGGTATGTTTACTAACACACAATGATCGTCTGAAGTCTCATCTTCAGGTTACATTAGTTCAGTACGTTCTGACTCTCGTAAAGTCTAAATAAAAATTAAGATGATCTATTTTCAATAAAATACTTTACTTTCTGATGAGATTCACACAATGTTTTTATATAAAAGTACCCCGGTGAGACATGGATAAGTTTACGGACTTATAAAGCTAAAATCTGGGGCTTGAATATCTGACATGAACACAATAAATAATTCAATGTGGCTTTGCTTTAAAACAAACAATTTGTATAAAAGTATAAAAACATATTTTTCAATTTCACTCCTCAAAAATAAGGATTTATCTTTTGAAATTTCTTGGGTTATACAGTTCTTTTATTTCTATTCTTCTTAAAATAGCAAGACAGACCTAACTATTCGCTCACTACAAACAACTATGGTTAGCTAAGTTGTTTTAATCTGTACTTACACGCCAAAAATAACCCAGTTTCAACAGTTTCATAGTCTTTGCTTGAAAATGCCAGAAATTATCGAGTACGTGAATATTTAACTAGAATTAATCAATTTTTACTTTACGAGGTTCATGTCTCTGTAATATTTAATATTATATTTCGTGAAGTTTGACCAACCTAGTTTTAGTAAACATTTTGTGGGTTAACTATAGCACAAGTATGAAAAAGGTGTTTTAGGAAAGTAAGTAAGCTAAACAAAATCCGCCCCCCAGTGGCTCAGCGGTATGTTTACAAACTTACACGCTAAAATTCGGGTTTCGATACCCGTGGTGGGCAGAGCACAGATAGTCAATTGTGCAGCTGTGTGCTTAATTCTAAACAACAACAACAACTAAACAAAATCTGTTCATTTCACAACATAACAAACTATCCAAGGAACACAAGTAGCATACAGCACATAAAAAAATACCATAAATGTGTACAACAAGAAACTTCCATTATGTTTATACTTAGAGAACATTAAAAAAAGTCTTTCGGTAGGAACACTTAGCAACATTGCAAAGCATTGCGATTGATATCAGTGTTCCGTGCAAGTAAAATACATTCCAAAACATTTAGGTTAACATGTTTGAGTCCTTTAAGAAATATCAACCGAAAGAGATACAGGAAAACATTAAGTGGTGGCTAATAAATTTAATGGTTTCAGGCAACATTAAGAGACTTGACACGACAGCGTCGTAATTGAAATAAAACTGAGTTGCGGTCACATATTTTCTTAATGTAAAACAGTCAGAGACAAACAAACTTGATTCTCATTGTATTTATTCAATAATTCAGCATATTTACCATCAAACTAACCTTGTTTCATAATCCTAAGTTCACTGTTTTATCGTTGAACATTTAATTCTGTCTTACTTTGGTATAATCTCGGATAGTACTAAAGCAACATAATTCTATACGATAGTTCTAACGGCTAACATAAAACTTGCAGATACTTTACGTTTGTTTGAGTTTAACCAGTATATATATTTATTTTACGTTTAAGATTGGTTGTAATATACATATATATATATATACACACACACACACACATTTTGTTTCATACTTTACATTTCAGGACGTCCTATGATGGTACAGAAGTAAGTATACGGATTTACAACTAAAATCAGTGGCTCGTTTCCTCTCGGTGGATTCAGAAGACAGGCCAATGTGGCTTTGCACTTCAAAACATTGTGTTTCTTAATTTTAGCCCCCCAGTGGCTCAGCAGTATGTCTGTGGACTTACACGCTAAAATCCGGGTTTCGATACCCGTGGTGGGCAGAGCACAGATAACCCATTGTGTAGCTTTGTGCTTAATTCAAAACAACAACAATCTGAATTTTAATGCTTCCAAATATAGAATTAATATTACATGTTTGGTTTCTATATCAATACTTCCAGTTTGATAAAGTACCATGGATGTAACATTGTAGTAATGTAAAAGTGTTACAAATTGTCTTGATTCAGTAAAAATACTATGAGTCAGTTAAATGTTTTTGTAAGCTTTCAATTAATACACTCACCTGTTTATTGGAACAACTTTACACGTCAGTTAGCTATTTCGGCTAACAATTGAAACTGATCAAAACACTGCAGTTAAAACCTGTCTCACAATAAAAAACTCTTATCAAATTCTTAGACATAAATTGGCTATAATATATATGTATAAGCAAAAATAACTCAAAATAATTAGTAAAAGTTTGTAGGTTCGGATAAAGTCACTTGTAAGAAAAGTTAGAAGTAAATAAATGAAAATCAAGAAATATATGCACAGCAAGTATTAGAAATAAGTGCCATATAGATCATGAAATATCTTTTTGTGGGTCAAGGGTAAGTCTGTAGACTTATAATGACAAAATGCAGTGTTCGATTCCTCGTGAAGAAAATTATGCATATATTTTATTGTATACATATATGGTAAAAAATAAAATAATAATGATTTAACAATTTTGTACTAAAAGTAATTAAGTTTCATTTAAAAATAGATACAGATGCTTAATCGCACCTCACATTTAAGATTTGTATAAGTTAATGCAGTGGTGTGCTGTCTCACATATATTTGGTTCGTTGTGAATTCCTTTTTGTTCGACGGTGACATGCTACCATGCGTCAGTTATGCCTCTTCTACAGGTTACAGCTCTTTCAGAGGACTGATATTCATCTAGCGACGATGTTAGATGATGTAGAAACAAAAGAAAAATTCTGTGAAGAAGGAACTTTTAATGTCGTACGCGTTTACGACAAGAATGAGCAAAGAAAACCCACACCAACCTAAAGAAATGCGAACTGAAGGCTGCAAATAACCAAAAGAAACGTCCAATCCACAAATATTATTATATAGAGCAGAACCTGTCTCTTATTATTCTAACCAACATTAATAAGCAAGAATTTGAGGTAGATGGAGCCGAACCGAAACTAGTTGGTATTTACGTCGTTAAGAGGTGGGGAATACTTTTTAGGTAACTTTGTTTTTAAAATAATTCTTTTTACAGGCTTGTATTGGACAGCTTTCAGGATTTAGCCTCTCTAATTCCGATATCTTCTGAGCTTAAACGTTTTTGAAATCCAAGTATTAATGCGATATTATTATTTACTATTAACTTTTTAGTCACTATATTTACCTGGGATTATTTGTTATCAAGCTAAAAGTATTTAATGTAATTTTCTTTAGTTCTTAAAGTTAACCTAGAACAATTTCATCTGATTTTTTAACATAGCCTTTCGGATATTTTGTAGATTTTAATGATTTTTCCCATTCTTTTCTTTATTAATTCCTATATCATTATCTTTCACAAAGAAGTACCATATGATATTATTATAATTAAGTAGAATAAGCTTCGTATGTTGGCCTGACATGGCCGAGCGCGTTAAGGCGTTGTTACGTATTTTTTAAATGTTTTACGTTCTTCGTAGACTAAACGCAACAGAAAAAACGCAGATAACAGCTTGTATAATTTATTACACTAAACTATTAACAAATATAACAGATATAACATGAATTATATAATAATAGTGACAGATATCAAGTTATAACATTCGAAATTAATTACAAAACAAAATAATATTAGTTTCAAACTTGAAAATAAATCACAACACAAAACGGTACTGGCCTGTATCTAATGTAATGATCTAAAATTAAAGTATCAAATTCCAGTCTAGGGTGTGAATTTGGTCCCACGAAGTAATTCCGAAACAGTTCACAGTTCAATGAAATCGCCGTCTCTCAGCTCAAGCAGTAATTCAGATGTATCGTAGAGATTGACGAAATAAAATCACAACTTCCGGAGATCTAACTTCAATCACGAATCCAAGTTGAATATTCACAGCAAACACTTAATCTTTCTCAAATAACCTAAACTGATGCCTGAATCTCACTCTTATTCTTCGAACAAAACTAATGGCTGAATCTATCTTCTTTTTTCGAATAAAAACTGATGACTGATGACTGAATATCTCTCACGTCACCGTCTTTTTTATACCGATAGGCCTATTTCTCGAACAATCTCGCAATTTCCATACAACTCCAGAGCTATCCACGCATATTCGTTCTTGCACGAGACTACACTTCTGGACAGGAAGTCACCAGCACTCATTTACAAACATGTGATTGGTCTACTTAATTCGAGAAAGTTCTAAAACGTTACCCTAAATAAATAACATATTTTAGTTTAAACTTCGAAACAATAATATCAATATGGAAAAATGAATAATACAAATGAAAATTCAAACACAATACGACATGTTGTCGTTTACAAAATATTTATACATATACATAACAGGCGTGCACTCGTAATTTGAGGATCGCGGGTTCGCATCCCCTTCGCGCCAAATATGCTCGCCCTTTTAGCCGTGGGGGTCGTTATAATGTTACGGTTAATCCCACTATTTGTTGGTAAAAGAGAAGTCCAAGAGTTGGCGTTGGATAGTGATGGCTAGCTGCCTTCCCTCTAGTGTTACACTGCTAAATTAGGGACGGCTAGAACAGATAGCCCTCGAGTGGCTTTGTGCGAAATTCAAAAACAAACAAACCATCTGACATATAAACTCTACATTATGTGTTATTGATACATCATATGCTGTTTTAATTATTTCAGTATGGTAACAAAAGCGTTTTGACTTGAGTAAAGTAAGTATAATTTTGACTTTTTTGTTGTTTAATGAGCGCTTTCAGCTTAAATATAAATAAATTCAGGTGAGTGAAACTCCTGGAGAGCCATAATTAATCTTTGGATGTAAAAGGTAAGTTTGTATGGAGTTTAAACGCGTATTAGATGGAATTTTACGCACTTAACCGGGGTATAAACTTTAATAAAAAACACGTGCTATTGACTGCCAGAGAAAATAAGTCGAAAGTGCATTATTTTATAAATGCATTTAGTAGTTTCTTCATTGCTATATATAAAAAAGGAAAGCCATTTATCAAATACTTCAGTAGAAGCTTTGGAGAACTGTCGTATACATAGAGTGTATCTCTCAGTCGCTGTAGTTCATTACTTAAAAGCAAAATATAATTTCTCCATTAATACTAAAAGCACTTAGATTAAAGTAAACATAAACCTAGAGGGAAAGTCTCTGCTAGCGTTTAATACAGGGCAAGTAAAATGTCAAATCAATATAGGGACCTATTATACAATTATATACTTTCTATTCGTCTTAGCATATTATGCTATGAGAAATGTGTACATTGGGTGAAATCAATACTGTATATCAATTCAAACATAACATATATTGGTACTTTACGTATTACAATTTATTGTTATGATCATGAAGGCAAACTTCAGTTATTTTTCAAATAGCTGAACATGTATTTTGTTTGTTTGTTTTTGAATTTCGCACAAAGCTACTCGAGGGCTATCTGTGCTAGCCGCCCCTAATTTAGCAGTGTAAGACTAGAGGGAAGGCAGCTAGCCATCACCACCCACCGCCAACTCTTGGACTTCTCTTTCACCAACAAATAGTGGAATTAAGCGTAAAATTATAACGACCCCCACAGCTAAAAGGGCGAGCATGTTTGGCGCGACCGGGATGCAAACACGCGACCCTCAGATTACGAGTCGCACGCCTTAACACGCTTGGCCATGCTGGGTCTGTTAAACATGTAAATGTAATAACCAAAGATGTGTTAAATGTAGTAACTGAATGATGTGTTAAATGTACGTTATAGGAAAAAAGTCCCTTTGAATAAGCATGATTATTTAAACTTCAATCAACAGTGGCTTTTGTACTAACTTGAATATAGTTGTGCATTGAGGTTCATTCTCCAACAACTATTTGATACCAGGTTATGTAAATGAAGTGGCAATGATATCAGTTTGTTTGTTAGATTTGGAGCAGACAGACATTAAAAGTCAAGAATAGCAGATAAAGTAGAAAATTTGTTTGGGAGCACTTTCTGATAAATTCTTTACGAAATATAAAAAACGTAATGAAATTTGTTGTTTAAAAAGAGAAGAATGAAAAGTACCCGTATCTTCGAACACAAATAATTACGAAAGAAAGAATAAATTTGTTTTTCGTTTTGGAGTTTTGCACAAAACTACTAGAGAATTCTCAAGGAAACCGTCTCTAACTTAAAAGTGACAAACTGGAGGGAAAACACTATCCACCACCAAATCTTTGGCTCCTTATAACAACTAAATATTAAAACTATGATGCTCCAATAGCTGAAATTGCGTACATGTGCGGTATAGGGATTCAAACCCCGTGACCTTCAAATTACGAGTCGATTTCTCTAACTACCAAAAAAGATAAACTAAGTAAAGACGCCTTCCCAAATACATTAATTATTTAAGACACTCTGAAATCTAAGCAATAATTCAAGTTAATAAGGAACTTTATGATTTAACATTGGTGAAGTTAGTCCTCTAATTACAAATTTACTAGATTTAGTAGATATAGTCATTTAAATTCAAAGAAAATTCGAAAAAGGGAGTTACTCTATATTTAAAAAAAATACATTTTCTTAATCCTGTGTGTGATTTTCCATTTAGCAAAGCCTCCTCGAGCTAACTTTTGAATTCATCCAGGAGAATCGAACCCTACTGATTTTAGTGTTGTAAATTCATAGACTTTCCCCTGTACTAGCGGGGGACTTTCTTACTCATCATATAAACTTTAATTTGACAAATTCCAACAGAGGTTTTATCAGTGTTTAATAAATATATAACTTTAAAGTGCACCAAAACACACCCATAGAAATAGCGAAGTAATAATAATATTATTTGCAATGGGAATTGAAAACAGTTGAGGAACTCGAATGCTATCAACAAGAAGTTGTATAACAATATTGTTTGAAACTGTATCTTGCCCGAATACACCAAACAACACACATTTTATAAATATGACTTTTATGGTTATTCTGAACAAACACCGCTGACAAGAAATGAACATTTCTGTCATTTTCAAAGTTTCAGGATTCCAGAAACGAATTCTTTTACCAAAACCAAAGTAAAGAATTCTTAAGAGAATGGGAGACATATGACGTCTTTTAAGTCAGGATTTATTAAAATTGTAACACAGAGACATCTACTGATATTGCTTTTTATTACACATAGAAATAAGAGTCACAAATTTGTGAGTTCAACCTCTTTAAAATTTCCACGTTCACTTTAGATAAATCTAACGTCTGAGATAAAATGATTCTATTTTATAAGTTACTATTTAGATGTGGAGTCAAGTACTAGAGCATTCCAAAATACAACCAAAGGCTAGTTTGTATGAAGCTACAAAAGTATAGGTAATAAATTAAGTGAATACCTGGAATTTGGAATAAGTAGGAAGAATTTTGATGCTAGAATTAAAATACAGCAGTTTTGAATGCAATAAAAATATATAATTAATCCGACTTTATGTAACCTATATTACGTTGTTGTGGAGTATTGTGTAAATATTTGTTTGTATATAGTTATACTGATGTTATAATGTTCAACTGACGTTAACGCTACAACAGAATTTTAAGGTTACAGCCATTGTTACTGTGATTTGTAAGTATTGTATGTTCCTTTCTCTTATCAATGCTACTTTCACTAACAGTCTTCGCTATAAAATTTACTGTATCTAGTTTCTTACTTTTTTATCATGCTTTTATTATACATTATTTTATTTTGTCTTTTTAACTTATTATACGGATTTAAGACTAACTTAAGTCTCCTAAACTGGCGAAATCTCGTAAACCTTAGATTTACGGCGCAAAACAACGTGATAGTACGCACATCAAACTAATGAAACTTTGCATATTAATTCTATTGAGTAAGAACGTAAAATAATATGATATTTATTTCTCTATACTCTTACGAAGTTGAGTTTTAATTTTTCTCTAGGAAGGTACTTTGTTCGGATATGAAGTTAATGTTAATTATAAAGATCACTTATTCATATTCATCTATTTTACGGTAATCCTTATTATTCGTTTTTCGGTAAAAGTTTACTTCCATATCTATTATTTTTATTTGTAGATATACGAGGTCTGATGGTTCCAATGTGTCGGTATTTGGGTATTGTTGTTAAATACCCAGGAGGGTCAGGTATATTTGACCTCTTCCTCCTTTCCGAACATTCATAGCATCAAAAAAAAATTTTTTTTTTTATTTTTTTTTATAGCTTTGGGCCAGAGTAAAAGTATAACTTGATGCTTAGGCCCATTTCAGGGCTCAGACCATGCATGAACGAACAAGAATTTTTTTTTTTAATATTCTTTCTCTTGTGTTTTTTTTTCATAGAAAGAATGCTACTACTACTACTTGTAGTAGCACGCACACACACAAAATAAAAGTAAGTATATTAATAATTATTATTCAATAATTGTATGATAAATAATCAAGGACTAAGAGTCTTGTGCATAGTGGTCAGCTTGAGTTACATTACTTAAACATATGTTAAAAGGGGAGAGGTATTTAGGACTATCTAGATCATGTACGTGATATCTGTCGAGATCACACATTAATTCATTTTTATGCCAATTCTTATTGAAATATTTTAGAGTGTTATGCAGGAGTCTTTCAGATATTGTGTCTATGTTTGCATACTTGTGCATGAATGTGGTTGAGGTGCTACGTGGTACTTTATATGCTGAAGTTAGTACTGAATTTTGTATTCGTTGAAGTTTCTGTACATGTGTAGGTGCTATGTTAATCCATGCAGGTGATGCATATTCTATTGTTGGTCTAATGTACGTTTTGTAGATTTTAAGCATGTTGGCTGGTGATGTTTCTTGGATTTTACCTGAAAGACTTCTTACATAATTTGCTCTTTTCCAGATACGTGTAAGTACATTTTTGATATGTGGTATCCACGTTAATTTTGAGTCATAGGTTAGACGTAGAAATTTATCAGAAGTAGCAGTCAGTAAGAGTGATCCATTCATATATAGTTTTGGTGGATCTTTTTTCAGCTTATTCCGTCTGCTGAATAATATAACTTGGGTTTTTGGAATATTGATTTTGATTCGGTATTTCTGGCAGTATTCTTCAATGCTATTTAGGACTGGCTGCAGGTTTGTTGCTGCTTTCAATGGAGTGGGGGCACTTTTCCAGACTGCTACATCGTCAGCGAGCTGGGATGCATAACCTAAATTTAGATCCGACAGAGGCATATTACTCACGTACATGATAAATAGTATAGGGGCTAACAACCCCTCCCTGCCGAACTCCTGCTTCGGGTGAAAAGGGCCCTGAGTGGGCCCCATTTACATTAACTTTACACATTCTGTTATCCAGGAAGTTGGAGAGCCAGCGAATAGTTTCCTGGGGTAATTCTATTTCTAGTAGTCTATGTCGTAAACCGTTATGCCACACTGTGTCAAATGCTTTTTCAATGTCGAGAAAGCAAGCTACAGTGCATTCGTTTTTATTGAAGCTGTCGGTAATTGATTCTGTAAGTCGAATCAGGTGGTCTGTTGTTTGGTGGTATTTTCGAAATCCTTTTTGTATTTCTGGTAATTTTGAATTTTCTTCTAAGTAAACTGACAGACGTTTACAAATTATCTTCTCTAATACTTTGCCAATACAACTGGTTAAGCTACTTGGGCGGTAGTTGTTTGATTTATTCGCTGACTTTCCTTCTTTCTAGAACATTAATATTGTTGCTTCCTTCCAAGAAACGGGCAGCCGAGATAGCTCAGTTGGGAGAGCGTTAGACTGAAGATCTAAAGGTCCCTGGTTTGATCCCGGGTCTCGGCGACGCATGTAGATTCTTTTGCCCCCAGTGGCACAGTGGCATGTCTGCGGACTTATACACTTAAAACCGGGTTTCGATACCCGTGGTGGGCAGAGCACAGATAGCCCATTGTGTAGCTTTGTGCTTAATTCTAAACAAACTAAAAACTAAACCAAGAAACGGGAATATATCCAGCTGATAGTGAGAGATTAAATAACGCTGTTAGGTGTTCGTATAATCTATGATTGCCTTGTTTTAGGAGGATAGCTTGAATACCATCTTCTCCAGGGGCTTTGTACGAGGTCTGTTCAAAAAATACGCGGACTGTTTGAATTGCGCGGCACCAGTTGGTTCCAGGGGAATCCGCTTGGTGTCGCTAGGTTTGCACAAATCAGCTGATTACGACGCCATTTCCCGATTGCAGAAATCTTCATTTGTGTATTAGCTACCCGGTTTTAAGTGAAGTGTGATTTTTTCGTTTGGTTGATTTCAGAATGAATGACCTAAAGGAGCAACAACTTGCTGTGAAATTTTGTGTTAAACTTAGAAAATCTGCGACTGAAACTTTGCTATGTTTAACACGGCTTACAGTGATGTTGTTATAAAACGTACGGCATGTTTCCAGTGGCATGAACGTTTCAAGGATGGTCGACAGTCGATTGAAGATGATGAGCGTCCTGGACGTCCTTCCACGTCAACTGACGACCCACACGTCGACAAAATCAACGTCTGACTATCAGGGAGCTTGCTGAAGAGTGTGGGATATCATTTGAATCTTGTTACGAGATTTTAACCGAAAAATTGAAGATGCACCGTGTTGCTGCGAAATTTGTGCTTCAGAACTCGTGAGTTTTTGGCCAAACACTCGATGACTGTTCTTCTCCACCCCTACTCACCTGACCTTGCTCCTTGCGATTTTTTCTTGTTCCCCAAACTCAAAAGACCCTTGAAAGAAAGAAGATTTGAGACGATTCCCGAGATTAAGGCAAATGCGACGAAGGAGCTGGAGGACATTACAAAAGAAGCGTATCAGAACTGTTTCAACAAGTGGAAACACCGTTGGGATAAGTGTGTGCGTTGGGGAGGAGAGTACTTTGAAGGGATCCCAGACCTGTAACTTCTAAATAAAGTACATTTTGTTTTATGACGTCAGTCCGGGTATTTTTTGAACAACCCTCGTGTTATGTAAATATCATGTAAATGTTGTCGAGAGTGTTATGTAAATGTTATGTAAACGACAACCATGTCTAGTGTTATGTAAATGTCATGTAAATATCATGTATATGTTATGTAAATATCATGTAATGTCGTGTTTGAATTCCCATATTTATTATTTATAATTCTATATTTATATTATTGTTTGGAGGTTTAAACCGGTGAAATTTAAAATAACATTTTAGAATTGATTAAAATTCATTTAGAAATTTTTAAAACTAAATAGATTGATCACTTGTATTGGCCTGGTGTTTGTACTGTGGAATTCTGGGAAGTTACGCGATATAGTATATAAACAGTCGGCAATGCGAGGGAAGTCATCCACTTTTACTCGGGTCAAGAAGTTTGTCTCGTTTGAGAAAGTTTAAACTGAATTTGTGAATAGAGCTAGATCGACTAAAGCGGTGAAATTTTTATTCCGTCAATCTTTACAATTCAGTCGGATTACGGATTATACTGAAAGTAAATACGAATTGGACTGTGAATTTTTGTTTGAAATTACCCATTCAAACTTCGAAAATTTCTCCGTGGGACTGAATTCAACGCCTAGATTAGAACTTTGGATTTCGGATTTGGACACTTATTCTGGATCATATTATTAAGCACAGGCCAGTTCCTTTTTTGTATTGTAAGTTGTTTTGATGGTTGAAATTGGATATCTGTTATTGCCATTAGATAATATATTTTGTGTCTATCACATAAGTAGATAATTATAATAAATTAGACAAGCTGCTATCTGTGTCTTTCTGTGGCGTTCAGTCCGCAATAAAAAACGTATCACCTCGTACTACTGTTTTCTTGCTTAAGCAGAACAGATGGAAACATCATTGTCACCTAAACTACAGAAACTGAGCAAATCTTGACTCAATTTCAAGAATATTAGACTAAAAAAGAACAAAAAATTTTTTAAAAATATACACTCAAAGAAATAAAGCATTTTCTGATGATGAACCAGTATTGATTGTGGTCATTGAAACTCTGTTGGAGAATTATGACTCAAAAATAAAAGATGATATACTTCAAAAGGTAAATAATTTATAATTAAGTCGAAGAACCATTGTGCGTATAATGCTAGAGTTAGCAAAAGAAAATCAGTTGCTTGAATAACTAAAAGACTGTATTTTTGTTTAGCACTGGATGAGCCGAGAAATGTCAGTGACATTGCAAGGTTGATATTTTAAGTTTGATATGTAACTTCAGATCTTCAAGTGAGGAAAGAAATGTTTGGCCTTTGTGGATTACGAGTTCAAAGGTGGAAGAAAATCCTTGAAAAAATTCTTTAAATGTTAAATAAGGTCAATCTGGATTTAGAAAAAACTGGTTTCTGTCTCACTATGAATGGGACGATATTAGGATTTGATACTGCAATCTTTCCATTGCATTTTGCATCAGGAAAATGTGTGTGGTTAGATGTTTAAAAGTAATTAATTGAAAACATTGATGGACATTGTTGTAAAAATTGTAAATTATATTAGAAGTGGAAGCTTTCTCATCCATCGACAGTTTGTTGAATCATTTACAAAAACCAATGACTGTGTTTTTGATGATCTTACTGATTTTACAAATGTAAGATGCATAAGTAAAGGAGAAGTCTTAGAACGATTTTCTTCCTTATTTCCTTGGACTGAAATTTTTTCTAATATTGAAACTTTGTCATGGCGGTATGATTTGCACTTCATATGCGACATGACGGCTCACTTGAATAATTTGAATCGAAGCCTCAAGGAAAAAGTAAAATAATGAGTGAGCAGTCACAGTCTATTCATAAATTTCAATTAAAGCTAAACCTCCTTGCGGAACAATTACAAAAAATGATTGACACATTTTCCAAACTTGAATAGTCTTCCTAGAAAATAATAAGGACTGTGACTTCTCTTATGCTAAAGATGATCTCGATATAAAATGGATCAAAGATCTATCTAAAAAATTTGAATCACGTCTCTTTGAATTTAACAATTTCAAACTGATATTTGAATTTTTGTATGATCCATTTCAATTTAACTTAAGAAATTTCACTGACGAAATTACATCTTTTTTGTCTTTGGATAAGTGTGAATTTGGAAACTGGATGGTTAACCTGCAAAGTGTAGAACACATAAAAGATAAACAAAAATTTTCTATCAGAGATATTTGGTTCACAATGCTGATAAACGAGGGTCTTCCAAATTTAAAGATAGCAATTTCAGAATTACATTCTACGTTTGAATCCACATTCAAAGTGATTACTTCAAAACTTACTGGGATAAAAATAAAATTAAAACACTACCAAAAACATTTGCTCTTTCCGATGATTATACTTTAACACGTAAAACCACTTTTCACAGAGAATAAAATTCTGACATCTCAGCAAAAACCTGTACCTATTCAACCCATTAGAGGATCCTTTTAATACAGGGGGTTCGGAAAGTCACTCTGCACTTATATATTTATTAACAGACATGCTTCAATGTAGAATACAGGAGATAAATTTGAGTGACAATTATAAACAATATTCAAAGTGACACCTGTTGGCATCAATACAGGTCGGGATCCTTCTTAGTTTGTTTCTAAACGCCGCTATCAGATGCTGGCTTGAAATAGACTGAATAAAATAGAATTATAAAACTGCACAATGACTTTCCAAACACCCTGTATACGCTGCTTTTCCACTTTTAAATCTTCTGACACTCAATTAAAGCTTCATCAAAACTATCAAGGTATTCCTATCATTTTGTAAGAAAAAATGTGGTTATGTTATATCCAATTGTTGGTGTTTGAAAAAAAAAATGTAACACTTAGTGAGTTCGTTTCCACATATGGACGTAGTTTCAGAAGAACATCCAATTTTGTTCATTTGGCCAGTCATAAAAAGGCTGGCGTAGTTAAGGAAGAATTGAGACTTTATTCGTCTGTTAGTTCTGGGTCCTTGACAATTAATACTGCTAATTCTATACTCTTACATATTTTACGCAATACTGGAGAGACTCAATCATTGTTGTTAGAAGGTGTGTTGCCTTTAGGTTTGAGTTCTAGCAGTGGTGAACCTGTTATTGCTCAGGGTATTGAAGGTGGCTCTGTTAATGTTTCTCTTCATGAGATCTATTTACCATCAGACCTAATTTCAGGACCAGTTGTGGTTGGATTAAGACCTAATCTGCCAAGTAAGTGTATATCATTATTGTTTAGAAAAGATTTCACTGCTGGAAAAGTTGTTGTGAAACCCAAATGGATAGCAAGCCAATCACTATTTCATCTAAAAATGATGCTGTTGTTGAGGAAAATCCAGATATGTTTCCTTCGTGTGTTTTAATTTTAGTTCAATATAAGAAATTAAGCCCCAAACAAATGATAAACATGTATCCAGAGAATGATATTACCTATTTACCTCAGACATTTTTTGGATCCAACAGTGTTCTTGTGAATAATCGTCCTACTGACAATTCATTGTTGAGTAACAACAATGAATTTGAAAGATCTGCTTCAGTAGATTAAATAACATTTGTAGAAGTAAACTGATTGCTGAGCAGGGAAAGGATATGTAAATCTCTTAACTATTTCAATACGCACTCCCAAAATATGAACTAGAAGAATATCTAAATATTTATTTTTCAAAAAGGGTGTGCTAATGAAAAAATGGAGACCATCAGATGTATCAGCTTCAGAAAACTGGGTCGTAACTTATCAAATCATTATTCCTAAAGCATATAATTATAAAATATTGATAGTTGCCCACAAACTCCACCAAGGGAGTTCTTTAGGTGTCTTGTTTCTTTCTTGGTTTGTTTTGGAATTTCGTACAAAGCTACTCGAGGGCTATCTGTACTAGCCGTCCCTAATTTAGCAGAGTAAGACTAGAAAGAAGGCAGCTAATCATCACCACCCAACGCCAACCCTTGGGTTACTCTTTTAACAACGAATAGTGGGAGTGACCGTCACATTATACACCCCACGGTTTGGACGGCGAACATGTTTAGCTCGACGCGGGTGCGAAAACGCGATCCTCAAATTACGAGTCACACGCCGTACGCGATAGGCCATTCCAGCCCACGTAGTACTCGTAAAACATTTTCGAACAGAAATATATAGGCAAAAACATCATTTTATTTATCATTTAAAAGGAGCCTGAACGGGAAGTTTAAGAGATATTTTCCATCTCAATAAGTCCCCTAAACGTGATTACTTAGAAGAGAAATAAGTTAATATAACGTAATCTTTGTTGAAAGTTGTTGCTTAATATGTGGTAAATAAATTTTAAATGGTATGTAATTTTTCTGACTGATGAACGTTGTTCAGCGAAAATTCAAGATTAGCCCCCTACCATGCTGTTATTGTATAAACTAACAATATTAAAGATGAAATTGGTCTGTAGAACTTAGTTGTACAGGAACATGCTAAGTGTCAATAACATCACGATTCCCAATAAATACGCTTTTTACCCAAAGATAAGTGCATTCTCAAGAAACGTAAAAAGCTTGGAACAGCCTGCAGATATTGTCGCTCGACCAGTTCACGAAGTTGCGTAGTCTCGGATGTCCTGAGGGATAATCTTTGCCTTTTGATATTTTTAACCATAACACTTTTACAACCAAACAGTGGGATGTTGGTGTTGTTGAGTAAATACACACCCTCTAGTTTATCGCTGCTAAGGTGATACACGGGCTACAGTAGATAACCCAGTTCTAACCGTGTGCGAAAAGAATCTCAACCAAAGCAAGATAAAAAAAAACACCTCGAAATAGGACATCTTCGTTGATACCTAAGTTTACGAATTGGAAGAAGAGTTTCTGCCACTTGTAAATTAAAAAAAAACTTTTATTTCACTCACTAACGTAACGTGTCACTAGGTTCCCCAAATCATGATGCTCCAGACGTTCAATATTTCCTCTTTATCTTCGTCGTGCTTAATACATGCGTTCAGATGATTGTGTATATTTCATACCTCCTTGATGGTGTACAGCCCACGTACTACTCGTAAAACATTTTCGAACAGAAATATATAGACAAAAACATCATTCGACAAAACACGTGAAGTTCCCGAAATTTAAGATATTTCAAGTTCTTTCATTTTAAACGAGCGATTCAAGAAACTAGTTCCTTTTTTTTTGTTAGTCGTGTTTTATTTACAGTACCTAAATGTTGTTACGAAAGTTAAGTTTTCATTTTAACTCGCCGTTGATGAAATACCCCACACGGAAAGTAAATTTTTTATCGATTTTCAAAGAAACGTTCAGAACCATTTGCACTACGAGATCATTTTCTTTATTTAAATAACCCGTGATACATTTTCTTCTTTCAAACTGAAATTTCTAATGTGTAAAAGTTCACCTGTGAATCAGATTCCAGTTACACGTAACATGCGAAAAGAAAACTCTGCATCTTGAAGAAACGACAGAATATCAAATGTTCATGTGTTTTTTTTTTCCAAACTAAACACACAGTGTGGTTTACATTGTTTTTCGTTTTGATTCGAAAACAAAGAAAAAAGGTAAAAGCTGTACGAAACTACGAAAAGACTGTTTAAAAGTTTCTAAAACTAAACATCACTGTTCGTGAGACGTTACTCATTGACTTGCTTCCTTCTGTGCAGGGATACTTAAATAATTTTATTTATAAATAATATAGCATGAGGTGAGATTCGAATTACCGAAGCCAGTTGTTTTGGTTCAAGGAATTTACGAAAATTCTTCAATCAAAGTTCTGAAATTGTGCTTTTTTCTTTTGTAGGACGTTAAAGACGAACGTAACAAGTGTAAACAAAAGCTAAATATTTTAATAATTTTCTTTCTTACAAATTTTTACAACGGCAGCCGAGATAGCTCAGTTGGGAGAGCGTTAGACTGAAGATCTAAAGGTCCCTGGTTCGATCCCGGGTTTCGGCGACGCATGTAGATTCGTTTTGGTTGATTGAGTCTTCTTGACCTATTCCTTGTGTCAGCTCGGAAAGGACAAATTTTTAAAATTAATCTCACAATGTTCTTGTTTAAAGATCGATATCTTGATTCATTCAATTTTTGCGTTTCGCGAACACAGTTAAAAGAATGGCAAAGTGACGCTGACTTGCAGCTAAATCATTCACACATCCCTGCCAAATCCTCTCTTTGGTAAAAATCAAAAGAACAAGAAACGAACTGCGCATTGCATTTTCTTTATCAGAAGGGGTTTCCTCGTACTATGTACAGGGGAATAAAGTGAACGCTTAATGTAAAATTATATTTTTTTCGTCGATTTATAATATCTGTGTGAAAATATATCAGACGATTTAACACTTTGTAATCGCTATTTTTTTCGAAAATATAACCAATATGGAAAATCGAATATTGCGTGCCTCAATTTAAACGTGTTAAAAATTTCGTGTTCTTTCAAAACCGTGACAAAATATTTACATACATCTGAATATTTGAAAAGAATAAAATATATATTTCATGAAATTATTCCGAATCCTAACACTAATACTTCCCCACCCACTACTCAGTAGTAAGAATATTTAAAACTTTTGATATCTCCACGTGATCCTCCTGTGTTTACATATGCTACCAGTCGATAGAACACGGAATCTTGAGAAAGATACAAGATCTTTCCCAAGTAAAGCAAGGGTTTACTTCTTACGGAGTGTTCTCGATTTATTTATCATTTAAAAAGAGCCTGAACGGGAAGTTTAAAAGATATTTTCCATCTCAATAAGTCCCCTAAACGTGATTACTTTGAAGAGAAATAAGTTAATATAACGTAATCTTTGTTGAAAGTTGTTGCTTAATATGTGGTAAATAAATTTTAACAAGTATGTAATTTTTCTGACTGATGAACGTTATTCAGCGAAGGTTGAAGATTAGCCCCCTACCATGCTGTTATTGTATAATCTAACAATATTAAAGATGAAATTGGTCTGTAGAACTTAGTTGTACAGGAACATGCTAAGTGTCAATAACATCACGATTCCCAATAAATACGCTTTTTATCCAAAGATAAGTGCATTCTCAAGAAACGTATAAAGCTTGTAACAGCCTGCAGATATTGTCGCTCGACAAGTTCACGAAGTTGCGTAGTCTCGGATGTCCTGAGGGATAATCTTTGCCTTTTGATATTTTTAACCATCACACTTTTACAACCAAACAGTGGGATGTTGGTGCTGTTGAGTAAATACCCACCGTCTCCTCAATCGCTGCTAAGATGATACACGGGCTACAGTAGATAACCTTGTTGTAACCGTGTGCGAAAATAATCTCAACCAAAGCAAGATCTAAAGTCACAAAACGAAATAGGACATTTTCGCTGATACCAAAGTTTACGAATTGGAAGAAGAATTTCTGCCACTTGTGAATTAAAAAAAAAACTTTTATTTCCCTCACTAACGTAACGTGTCACTAGGTTCTTCAAATCATAACGCTCCAGACGTTCAATATTTCCTCTTTTTCTTCGTCGTGCTTAATACCTGCGTTCAGATGATTGTGTATATTTCATACCTCCTTGATGGTATACAGCCCACGTACTACTCGTAAAACATTTTCGAACAGAAATATATAGGCCAAAACATCATTCGACAAAACACGTGAAGTTCCCGAAATTTAACATATTTCAAGTTCTTTCATTTCAAAAAAGCGGTTCAAAAAACTAGTTCCTTTTTTTTATTAGTCGTGTTTTATTTACAGTACCTTAATGTTGTTAGGAAAGTTAAGTTTTCATTTTAACTCGCCGTTGATGAAATATCCCAGACGGAAAGTAAATCTTTTATCGATTTTCAAAGAAACGTTCAGAACCATTTGCACTACGAGATCATTTTCTTTATTTAAATAACCCGTGATACATTTTCTTCTTTCAAACTGAAATTTCTAATGTGTAAAAGTTCACCTGTGAATCAGATTCCAGTTACACGTAACATGCGAAAAGAAAATCCTGCATCTTGAAGAAACGACAGAATATCAAATGTTCATGTGTTTTTTTTTTCTAAACTAAACACACAGTGTGGTTTACATTGTTTTTCGTTTTGATTCGAAAAGAAAGAGAGAAGGTAAAAGCTGTACGAAACTACGAAAAGACTGTTTAAAAGTTTCTAAAACTAAACTTCACTGTTCGTGAGACGTCACTCATTGACTTGCTTCCGACTGTGCAGGGATACTTAAATAATTTTATTTATAAATAATATAGCATGAGGTGAGATTCGAATCACCGAAGCCAGTTGTTTTGGTTTAAAGAATTTACGAAAATTCTTCAATCGAGGTTCTGAAATTGTGCTTTTTTCTTTTGTAGGACGTTAAAGACGAACGTATCAATTGTAAACAAAAGCTAAATATTTTAATAATTTTCTGTCTGACAAATTTTTACAACGGCAGCCGAAATAGCTCAGTTGGGAGAGCGTTAGACTGAAGATCTAAAGGTCCCTGGTTCGATCCCGGGTTTCGGCGACGCATGTAGATTCGTTTTGGTTGATTGAGTCTTCTTGACCTATTCCTTGTGTCAGCTCGGAAAGGACAAATTTTTAAAATTAATCTCACAATGTTCTTGTTTAAAGATCGATATCTTGATTCATTCAATTTTTGCGTTTCGCGAACACAGTTAAAAGAATGGCAAAGTGACGCTGACTTGCAGCTAAATCATTCACACATCCCTGCCAAATCCTCTCTTTGGTAAAAATCAAAAGAACAAGAAACGAACTGCGCATTGCATTTTCTTTATCAGAAGGGGTTTCCTCGTACTATGTACAGGGGAATAAAGTGAACGCTTAATGTAAAATTATATTTTTTTCGTCGATTTATAATATCTGTGTGAAAATATATCAGACGATTTAACACTTTGTAATCGCTATTTTTTTCGAAAATATAACCAATATGGAAAATCGAATATTGCGTGCCTTAATTTAAACGTGTTAAAAATTTCGTGTTCTTTCAAAACCGTGACAAAATATTTACATACATCTGAATATTTGAAAAGAATAAAATATATATTTCATGAAATTATTCCGAATCCTAACACTAATACTTCCCCACCCACTACTCAGTAGTAAGAATATTTAAAACTTTTGATATCTCCACGTGATCCTCCTGTGTTTACATATGCTACCAGTCGATAGAACACGGAATCTTGAGAAAGATACAAGATCTTTCCCAAGTAAAGCAAGGGTTTACTTCTTACGGAGTGTTCTCGATTTATTTATCATTTAAAAAGAGCCTGAACGGGAAGTTTAAAAGATATTTTCCATCTCAATAAGTCCCCTAAACGTGATTACTTTGAAGAGAAATAAGTTAATATAACGTAATCTTTGTTGAAAGTTGTTGCTTAATATGTGGTAAATAAATTTTAACAAGTATGTAATTTTTCTGACTGATGAACGTTATTCAGCGAAGGTTGAAGATTAGCCCCCTACCATGCTGTTATTGTATAATCTAACAATATTAAAGATGAAATTGGTCTGTAGAACTTAGTTGTACAGGAACATGCTAAGTGTCAATAACATCACGATTCCCAATAAATACGCTTTTTATCCAAAGATAAGTGCATTCTCAAGAAACGTATAAAGCTTGTAACAGCCTGCAGATATTGTCGCTCGACAAGTTCACGAAGTTGCGTAGTCTCGGATGTCCTGAGGGATAATCTTTGCCTTTTGATATTTTTAACCATCACACTTTTACAACCAAACAGTGGGATGTTGGTGCTGTTGAGTAAATACCCACCCTCTCCTCAATCGCTGCTAAGATGATACACGGGCTACAGTAGATAACCTTGTTGTAACCGTGTGCGAAAATAATCTCAACCAAAGCAAGATCTAAAGTCACAAAACGAAATAGGACATTTTCGCTGATACCAAAGTTTACGAATTGGAAGAAGAATTTCTGCCACTTGTGAATTAAAAAAAAAACTTTTATTTCCCTCACTAACGTAACGTGTCACTAGGTTCCCCAAATCATAACGCTCCAGACGTTCAATATTTCCTCTTTTTCTTCGTCGTGCTTAATACCTGCGTTCAGATGATTGTGTATATTTCATACCTCCTTGATGGTATACAGCCCACGTACTACTCGTAAAACATTTTCGAACAGAAATATATAGGCCAAAACATCATTCGACAAAACACGTGAAGTTCCCGAAATTTAACATATTTCAAGTTCTTTCATTTCAAAAAAGCGGTTCAAAAAACTAGTTCCTTTTTTTTATTAGTCGTGTTTTATTTACAGTACCTTAATGTTGTTAGGAAAGTTAAGTTTTCATTTTAACTCGCCGTTGATGAAATATCCCAGACGGAAAGTAAATCTTTTATCGATTTTCAAAGAAACGTTCAGAACCATTTGCACTACGAGATCATTTTCTTTATTTAAATAACCCGTGATACATTTTCTTCTTTCAAACTGAAATTTCTAATGTGTAAAAGTTCACCTGTGAATCAGATTCCAGTTACACGTAACATGCGAAAAGAAAATCCTGCATCTTGAAGAAACGACAGAATATCAAATGTTCATGTGTTTTTTTTTTTCTAAACTAAACACACAGTGTGGTTTACATTGTTTTTCGTTTTGATTCGAAAAGAAAGAGAGAAGGTAAAAGCTGTACGAAACTACGAAAAGACTGTTTAAAAGTTTCTAAAACTAAACTTCACTGTTCGTGAGACGTCACTCATTGACTTGCTTCCGACTGTGCAGGGATACTTAAATAATTTTATTTATAAATAATATAGCATGAGGTGAGATTCGAATCACCGAAGCCAGTTGTTTTGGTTTAAAGAATTTACGAAAATTCTTCAATCGAGGTTCTGAAATTGTGCTTTTTTCTTTTGTAGGACGTTAAAGACGAACGTATCAATTGTAAACAAAAGCTAAATATTTTAATAATTTTCTTTCTGACAAACTTTTACAACGGCAGCCGAGATAGCTCAGTTGGGAGAGCGTTAGACTGAAGATCTAAAGGTCCCTGGTTCGATCCCGGGTTTCGGCGACGCATGTAGATTCGTTTTGGTTGATTGAGTCTTCTTGACCTATTCCTTGTGTCAGCTCGGAAAGGACAATTTTTTAAAATTCATCTCACAATGTTCTTTTTTAAAGATCGATATTTTGTATCATTCACTTTTTGCGTTTCGCGAACACAGTTAAAAGAATGGCAAAGTGACGCTGACTTGCAGCTAAATCATTCACACATCCCTGCCAAATCCTCTCTTTGGTAAAAATCAAAAGAACAAGAAACGAACTGCGCATTGCATTTTCTTTATCAGAAGGGGTTTCCTCGTACTATGTACAGGGGAATAAAGTGAACGCTTAATGTAAAATTATATTTTTTTCGTCGATTTATAATATCTGTGTGAAAATATATCAGACGATTTAACAATTTGTAATCGCTATTTTTTTCGAAAATATAACCCATATGGAAAATCGAATATTGCGTGCCTCAATGTAAACGTGTTAAAAATTCCGTGTTCTTTCAAAACCGTGACAAAATATTTACATACATCTGAATATTTGAAAAGAATGAAATATATATTTCATGAAATTATTCCGAATCCTAACACTAATACTTCCCCACCCACTACTCAGTAGTAAGAATATTTAAAACTTTTGATATCTCCACGTGATCCTGCTGTGTTTACATATGCTACCAGTCGATAGAACACGGAATCTTGAGAAAGATACAAGATCTTTCCCAAGTAAAGCAAGGGTTTACTTCTTACGGAGTGTTCTCGATTTATTTATCATTTAAAAAGAGCCTGAACGGGAAGTTTAAAAGATATTTTCCATCTCAATAAGTCCCCTAAACGTGATTACTTTGAAGAGAAATAAGTTAATATAACGTAATCTTTGTTGAAAGTTGTTGCTTAATATGTGGTAAATAAATTTTAACAAGTATGTAATTTTTCTGACTGATGAACGTTATTCAGCGATGGTTGAAGATTAGCCCCCTACCATGCTTTTATTGTATAATCTAACAATATTAAAGATGAAATTGGTCTGTAGAACTTAGTTGTACAGGAACATGCTAAGTGTCAATAACATCACGATTCCCAATAAATACCCTTTTTATCCAAAGATAAGTGCATTCTCAAGAAACGTAAAAAGCTTGGAACAGCCTGCAAATATTGTCGCTCGACCAGTTAACGAAGTTGCGTAGTCTCGGATGTCCTGAGGGATAATCTTTGCCTTTTGATATTTTTAACCATCACACTTTTACAACCAAACAGTGGGATGTTGGTGCTGTTGAGTAAATACCCACCCTCTAGTCTATCGCTGCTAAGATGATACACGGGCTACAGTAGATAACCCAGTTGTAACCGTGTGCGAAAAGAATCTCAACCAAAGCAAGATCTAAAGAAACACCACGAAATAGGACATTTTCGCTGATACCAAAGTTTACGAATTGGAAGAAGAATTTCTGCCACTTGTGAATTAAAAAAAAAACTTTTATTTCCCTCACTAACGTAACGTGTCACTAGGTTCCCCAAATCATAACGCTCCAGACGTTCAATATTTCCTCTTTTTCTTCGTCGTGCTTAATACCTGCGTTCAGATGATTGTGTATATTTCATACCTCCTTGATGGTATACAGCCCACGTACTACTCGTAAAACATTTTCGAACAGAAATATATAGGCCAAAACATCATTCGACAAAACACGTGAAGTTCCCGAAATTTAACATATTTCAAGTTCTTTCATTTCAAAAAAGCGGTTCAAAAAACTAGTTCCTTTTTTTTTATTAGTCGTGTTTTATTTACAGTACCTTAATGTTGTTAGGAAAGTTAAGTTTTCATTTTAACTCGCCGTTGATGAAATATCCCACACGGAAAGTAAATTTTTTATCGATTTTCAAAGAAACGTTCAGAACCATTTGCACTACGAGATCATTTTCTTTATTTAAATAACCCGTGATACATTTTCTTCTTTCAAACTGAAATTTCTAATGTGTAAAAGTTCACCTGTGAATCAGATTCCAGTTACACGTAACATGCGAAAAGAAAATCCTGCATCTTGAAGAAACGACAGAATATCAAATGTTCATGTGTTTTTTTTTTCTAAACTAAACACACAGTGTGGTTTACATTGTTTTTCGTTTTGATTCGAAAAGAAAGAGAGAAGGTAAAAGCTGTACGAAACTACGAAAAGACTGTTTAAAAGTTTCTAAAACTAAACTTCACTGTTAGTGAGACGTCACTCATTGACTTGCTTCCGACTGTGCAGGGATACTTAAATAATTTTATTTATAAATAATATAGCATGAGGTGAGATTCGAATCACCGAAGCCAGTTGTTTTGGTTTAAAGAATTTACGAAAATTCTTCAATCGAGGTTCTGAAATTGTGCTTTTTTCTTTTGTAGGACGTTAAAGACGAACGTATCAATTGTAAACAAAAGCTAAATATTTTAATAATTTTCTTTCTGACAAACTTTTACAACGGAAGCCGAGATAGCTCAGTTGGGAGAGCGTTAGACTGAAGATCTAAAGGTCCCTAGTTCGATCCCGGGTTTCGGCGACGCATATAGATTCCTTTTGGTTGATTGAGTCTTCTTGAATATTCCTTGTGTCAGCTCGGAAAGGACAAATTTTTAAAATTCATCTCACAATGTTCTTGTTTAAAGATCGATATTTTGTATCATTCACTTTTTGCGTTTCGCGAACACAGTTAAAAGAATGGCAAAGTGACGCTGACTTGCAGCTAAATCATTCACACATCCCTGCCAAATCCTCTCTTTGGTAAAAATCAAAAGAACAAGAAACGAACTGCGCATTGCATTTTCTTTATCAGAAGGGGTTTCCTCGTACTATGTACAGGAGAATAAAGTGAACGCTTAATGTAAAATTATATTTTTTTCGTCGATTTATAATATCTGTGTGAAAATATATCAGACGATTTAACAATTTGTAATCGCTATTTTTTTCGAAAATATAACCAATATGGAAAATCGAATATTGCGTGCCTCAATGTAAACGTGTTAAAAATTTCGTGTTCTTTCAAAACCGTGACAAAATATTTACATACATCTGAATATTTGAAAAGAATAAAATATATATTTCATGAAATTATTCCGAATCCTAACACTAATACTTCCCCACCCACTACTCAGTAGTAAGAATATTTAAAACTTTTGATATCTCCTCATGATCCTCCTGTGTTTACATATGCTACCTGTCGATAGAACACGGAATCTTGAGAAAGATACAAGATCTTTCCCAAGTAAAGCGAGGGTTTACTTGTTACGGAGTGTTCTCGATTAATTTATCATTTAAAAAGAGTCTGAACGGGAAATTTAAAAGATATTTTATATCTCAATAAGTCCCCTAAACGTGATTACTTTGAAGAGAAATAAGTTAATATAACGTAATCTTTGTTGAAAGTTGTTGCTTAATATGTGGTAAATAAATTTTAACAAGTATGTAATTTTTCTGACTGATGAACGTTATTTAGCGAATGTTGAAGATTAGCCCCTACCATGCTGTTATTGTATAATCTAACAATATTAAAGATGAAATTGGTCTGTAGAACTTAGTTGTACAGGAACATGCTAAGTGTCAATAACATCACGATTCCCAATAAATACCCTTTTTATCCAAAGATAAGTGCATTCTCAAGAAACGTAAAAAGCTTGGAACAGCCTGCAAATATTGTCGCTCGACCAGTTAACGAAGTTGCGTAGTCTCGGATGTCCTGAGGGATAATCTTTGCCTTTTGATATTTTTAACCATAACACTTTTACAACCAAACAGTGGGATGTTGGTGCTGTTGAGTAAATACCCACCCTCTCCTCAATCGCTGCTAAGATGATACACGGGCTACAGTAGATAACCTTGTTGTAACCGTGTGCGAAAATAATCTCAACCAAAGCAAGATCTAAAGACACAAAACGAAATAGGACATTTTCGCTGATACCAAAGTTTACGAATTGGAAGAAGAATTTCTGCCACTTGTAAATTTAAAAAAAAACTTTTATTTCCCTCACTAACGTAACGTGTCACTAGGTTCCCCAAATCATAACGCTCCAGACGTTCAATATTTCCTCTTTTTCTTCGTCGTGCTTAATACATGCGTTCAGATGATTGTGTATATTTCATACCTCCTTGATGGTATACAGCCCACTTACTACTCGTAAAACATTTTCGAACAGAAATATATAGGCAAAAACATCATTCGACAAAACACGTGAAGTTCCCGAAATTTAACATATTTCAAGTTCTTTCATTTTAAACGAGCGATTCAAGAAACTAGTTCCTTTTTTTTTGTTAGTCGTGTTTTATTTACAGTACCTAAATGTTGTTAGGAAAGTTAAGTTTTCATTTTAACTCGCCGTTGATGAAATATCCCACACGGAAAGTAAATCTTTTATCGATTTTCAAAAAAACGTTCATAACCATTTGCACTACGAGATCATTTTCTTTATTTAAATAACCCGTGATACATTTTCTTCTTTCAAACTGAAATTTCTAATGTGTAAAAGTTCACCTGTGAATCAGATTCCAGTTACACGTAACATGCGAAAAGAAAACTCTGCATCTTGAAGAAACGACAGAATATCAAATGTTCATGTGTTTTTTTTCTAAACTAAACACACAGTGTGGTTTACATTGTTTTTCGTTTTGATTCGAAAAGAAAGAGATAAGGTAAAAGCTGTACGAAACTACGAAAAGACTGTTTAAAAGTTTCTAAAACTAAACATCACTGTTCGTGAGACGTTACTCATTGACTTGCTTCCGTCTGTGCAGGGATACTTAAATAATTTTATTTATAAATAATATAGCATGAGGTGAGATTCGAATCACCGAAGCCAGTTGTTTTGGTTTAAAGAATTTACGAAAATTCTTCAATCGAGGTTCTTAAATTGTGCTTTTTTCTTTTGTAGGACGTTAAAGACGAACGTATCAATTGTAAACAAAAGCTAAATATTTTAATAATTTTCTTTCTGACAAACTTTTACAACGGCAGCCGAGATAGCTCAGTTGGGAGAGCGTTAGACTGAAGATCTAAAGGTCCCTAGTTCGATCCCGGGTTTCGGCGACGCATATAGATTCGTTTTGGTTGATTGAGTCTTCTTGAATATTCCTTGTGTCAGCTCGGAAAGGACAAATTTTTAAAATTCATCTCACAATGTTCTTGTTTAAAGATCGATATTTTGTATCATTCACTTTTTGCGTTTCGCGAACACAGTTAAAAGAATGGCAAAGTGACGCTGACTTGCAGCTAAATCATTCCCACATCCCTGCCAAATCCTCTCTTTGATAAAAATCAAAAGAACAAGAAACGAACTGCGCATTGCATTTTCTTTATCAGAAAGGGTTTCTTCGTACTATGTACAGGGGAATAAAGTGAACGCTTAATGTAAAATTATATTTTTTTCGTCGATTTATAATATCTGTGTGAAAATATATCAGACGATTTAACAATTTGTATTCGCTTTTTTTTTTCGAAAATATAACCGATATGGAAAATCGAATATTGCGTGCCTCAATTTAAACGTGTTAAAAATTTCGTGTTCTTTCAAAACCGTGAAAAAATATTTACATAAATCTGAATATTTGAAAAAAATAAAATATGTATTTCATGAAATCATTCCGAATCCTAACACTAATACTTCCCCACCCACTACTCAGTAGTAAGAATATTTAAAACTTTTGATATCTCCACGTGATCCTCCTGTGTTTACATATGCTACCAGTCGATAGAACACGGAATCTTGAGAAAGATACAAGATCTTTCCCAAGTAAAGCAAGGGTTTACTTCTTACGGAGTGTTCTCGATTTATTTATCATTTAAAAAGAGCCTGAACGGGAAGTTTAAAAGATATTTTATATCTCAATAAGTCCCCTAAACGTGATTACTTTGAAGAGAAATAAGTTAATATAACGTAATCTTTGTTGAAAGTTGTTGCTTAATATGTGGTAAATAAATTTTAACAAGTATGTAATTTTTCTGACTGATGAACGTTATTCAGCGATGGTTGAAGATTAGCCCCCTACCATGCTTTTATTGTATAATCTAACAATATTAAAGATGAAATTGGTCTGTAGAACTTAGTTGTACAGGAACATGCTAAGTGTCAATAACATCACGATTCCCAATAAATACGCTTTTTATCCAAAGATAAGTGCATTCTTAAGAAACGTAAAAAGCTTGGAACAGCCTGCAGATATTGTCGCTCGACCAGTTCACGAAGTTGCGTAGTCTCGGATGTCGTGAGGGATAATCTTTGCCTTTTGACATTTTTAACCATCACACTTTTACAACCAAACAGTGGAATGTTGGTGCTGTTGAGTAAATACCCACCCTCTAGTCTATGGCTGCTAAGATGATACACGGGCTACAGTAGATAACCCTGTTGTAACCGTGTGCGAAAAGAATCTCAACCAAAGCAAGATCTAAAGAAACACCACGAAATAGGACATTTTCGCTGATACCAAAGTTTACGAATTGGAAGAAGAGTTTCTGCCACTTTTAAATTAAAAAAAAACTTTTTTTTCACTCACTAACGTAACGTGTCACTAGGTTCTTCAAATCATGACTCTCCAGACGTTCAATATTTCCTCTTTTTCTTCGTCGTGCTTAATACCTGCGTTCAGATGATTGTGTATATTTCATACCTCCTTGATGGTATACAGCCCACGTACTACTCGTAAAACATTTTCGAACAGAAATATATAGGCAAAAACATCATTCGACAAAACACGTGAAGTTCCCGAAATTTAACATATTTCAAGTTCTTCCATTTCAAAAGAGCGGTTCAAGAAACTAGTTCCTTTTTTTTGTTAGTCGTGTTTTATTTACAGTACCTAAATGTTGTTACGAAAGTTAAGTTTTCATTTTAAC
>CM022395.1:76625813-76728022 GCA_011833715.1 Carcinoscorpius rotundicauda
GCTAATTTTGAAAGTGTCAGGGACCTTTGTACTAATTCAGATAAAATAATAGCAATGGATAATTCGACATGTCTAAATAGAAACATGGTTATTGTATCCGGTTCGCCATCGACATCAAACATGCTTATTTTGCAGCTGTGGGACGTTATAAATTTTTAACCAATACCACTTTTGGTTCTTTAAAGAGTAGTTTCATGTGCTAACGGTGGGTGGTATTGACGAGCTATCTCTCACTTGGTCTATCGCTTTTAGGGACGGCTTGCGCAGATAACCCTCGGATAACCTTGCGTGACATTCTCACTAGCTATGCGACGTTACGGGCAAATACTTGCCCTAATTTTTCTGTTAGTATGGTGTATACTGACTGGTAAGGGTCGTCTGCCAGAAAATGTCGTTTGAAATAAACTTGTATTAATTTGTCTTATTATTACTTTTTATCTGAATTGTTTCTGCTCACGTCTCGTAGAACAACAGTCGTTGAAACAGTTTTTACTCGTAATAATTTACTAATAAAGCAGTTATATTTATAAAAAATATGAGCCTAGCAGTGTCTTTAATTTGCTTCAGAACATGCACCACAAACCTTTTAATGGCCCATACATCAAGAGCAAATGAGGGTAAATAGTAGTCTAGTGTAATTTTATAATTAAATAATTTTTATTACTTTCAAGAAAAATGATAATAATGATCATCTACTAAAATCTGAAGATAAGGAATCCATTTTTTTTTTAAAATACGTGCCTTTAATATTGTTTTTACATCAATTGAGATTTTTCGCTTCAAACATGACAGTTTAACTGCTGAAACACGTCATCACTTTTTACCACTAATATGGCGAGAAAAGTTCAATTTTAAACCAATTATACAACCTCAAGACCGACTGACGCCGATGCCAAATTGACAATGGGGGCCAATAGTTTCAAATTATTATAAGGGTATCTTACTTTACATAGATATGTTTCTACTTAACACTTTTATAAAAAAAAAAAGTGTAGGAAAACGTTAAAATATAGACTAGTAAACAATATTTCACTATAATGACGATAATATGAAGTAGAAAGAGTAACTACTGAACGACAGTAATATGTTAAAATTTGCATTTACTTGATGTCGCCTACCTGAAGAGCATTGTGTATTAGTCGTTAGGCCTATCGAAAATTTCAAGTTAATTTAAGGATATACGACATAGTTAGGCCTAAACATTACATAATTTAATTATTCCACTTTTAGTTAAAAACTGTGTAAATATTAATCTCTTAAATAAATGGTGTTAACGTACGTTAGATAAGTTAGCTGTTCTTGATTAAGTTAGTTGAAACTTGTGTCATCCTGTGAATTTTAGTCAAAGTTAACACGTTTTGATATTATAATTAATTAAGATATATATAAGAAACAAGCAGTATTGAGTGCCCTGATTATTTACACATACAACTATAAGTTGTTATTTATTAAATCTGTAATTTTATTACTAGTTTTCTATGAGTATATAATTTGTAGACGTACCATTCTTCCTTTAGTTTTCACTCGTTAAATGACCAAAAACTTCGTAACTAATGTGATGTTCATTTTTATGGAGACGCACAAATTTGGCCTTGAATTTTTAGGTTGGATTGCGTTTGTAATTTTCACGTAAAACTACAAGGGGTATATGCGCAGGTGTCACTAATTGTGAAGTTATGGGCTAAAAGTTAAGACAGCTAGCAAACTCATCGGTTGCTGTTGGCCTTAATTAAATTTGGCATTGAGCATGCCTTGCGTCAACGGAACGCGATAGTTAAACCCTCAGATTCACAGTCTTACTCGGCCCCAGGTTTCGCCCACAATATTTCTGATTGTCGTAATATTTAAAAATTTGATTGTCATTATGGTGATTTGATGAATGGAGGCAATGTTCAGTTAAGTAACTAATTGAAAGTATTAAACACTGGAATATCGGGGTAATGATGTAAGTATATGTAGTAAATACGTATCCAGCTTTAAAAATGTAAATCTACAAAATAGCTGATATTGGTGTGAAATGATCCATCTTTTAAGTGTAAAAGCTGTGTAAAGTTTGAACACAAAAACATGCTCGTCATATGAGTGTAAAAAAACACGAGGTTGCGGTTGAGAATATTAGAGATACGTAAATCACAAATGGCGAGGTATTTTGTGGAACTCGCTTCATCAGTATTTTTCTTTCTTTTTTTTGACATTCTCAAAATTTCTAAAGATTGCTAGTTCAAAGGTTACCAAATTTTAATATGTCTAAAGACCACTTTAAGCTGAACCGTTTTCTGACGTCATATACTCTGAAGCAAGATGTTTACGCGTTTCTTTCACAAGCAAAAGTTGGACGTGTGAAAGTGTCAAAAAGTTGTATCCGTACAAATTGTTTGTTGTTCTGTAATAATGGATCTAAATTTTATTTTAAAATACATGGTATTATTTATTTACCTACTGTTCCATTGCAGTATTTTCTGTTTCATATTTCCCTATTTTGTTTGTTTCCAGTTGCCAGGTGCTTGTTTCTGTGGGCATGCACTGCACTTATTTTTGTACCGTGTTTACCACAAATCAGTCTTTATGACGTTAAGTGTGAATCAAAGTAATACTGGCGTCATCATTCTTAGTTAATCGTTCTGTATTTTGGACTGTGCTATACTCGAAACGCTGTACCAACAGTTAGAGGGCAACAGTTCAACAACAAATAATGATATTCTGTGATTAAAAACGAATTATAATAATGTTTAGTAAATATTTTACAATAAGTATTCTTGAAACATTAATGTGTTTAAGAATGTACAAAAATTACTTCCATGAAGTGATAACGGAGTCAGGTTATTTAAATTATTTGTTAATGGAGTTTTATTCTTGTTGTACAGAACGTGTTTCAAGACACCCATGACACACAAGTGATATAATGCATGTCTCAACATGATTTGTTTGTATTTCATGCGCTAGCTGTCCATGATTTAGAAGTGAAAGTCTGGAGGGAAAGCAGTTAGTTCTCGTCACCAACTCATGGGCTACTCTTATATTAACAAATATAATACATTATAATTTCAATACAGAGACCAGAGAGAAAACAGTTTCATTTCGAATTTCATGGAGCTTGTTTTGGTATATTTATCATAGTAATAAACTTTTAAAAAATTACCATAAAATAGTTGTCAGTTTCACGGTTATTCTAATGAAAGAAACAATCCTGTATTGATTCAACCACAAGATGTTTGTTGCAATGACTTAGTGAGAAATTTTTTTTAAAAACTTGGTCATTGTGAAGAAATTTATACAATAATATATTGTTATATTGTGTTTTATTTAATTGATGTATAATGTGTTATGTGAGCATGTACGTATTTCCTTAAACCGACATTTGTTTACGTAATTTATAAGAACATTTTTGTGAAGGGTATTTGTGGTAAAGTTCGATTAATCTGCTGTTTAACGTAGATTGATATTAAAGTATACTAGAATTATGCGCTAAATACACTTTTATTTTTATGTGCTTCAAAAACAACTTTTCATTTTATATTCTATATAAGTTAGAACGGTACGCAATTGAAATAGTTTAGGTTTTAATATCGCCAATAATTTCATGTTGTTTACATTAGTTTAAAATTTGTTTTATAGAAATTCTCAGCAAATAGTCTAAAATTTTTTAAAAGGGCAGTTTGAATGAGCATTAACTGTTAGTTTGGGTACAAGTTTTTTGGTAACTTATGAATACAATTGCTGTAAAATCAGTTTGTTTTATAAGCAATTGAAATATTTTAAATAAATTTTGTATGGAATTTTGTTTTCCACTTTATATAAATGAAACTCCAAAGTGTACAGATCATTGTATGTTGTGATATATGTTAGCGATAAAGAAACAACAGGAAATAAAATTGTATTTTAAAAATTAATAATTTTATTGTAAAATGATGTATAAATGTTTGTGTACATCTGTAACCGACCGTTGACCCGTTTCTTCCTAATAGTGAGTGATGTTATCAAACCCGTTCGTTATGTATGCACTGTACTGTGTATTTTCCCATCCAACCGTATATCGTATTATCCCTTATATCACAGGTATATGGGAAGGGGCGGGTGGACTGTCTGTGTGTATAACAGTCCTGTGGGTTATCAAATAGCTGTGCGAGAATGACGTCGTACAGAGGCATTACATAACTTACAGTAAGAAGTATTGTATGTATTTACAATATGTTTTATTTGTGGTAACATGTTTCTTTTATAGCAATTTGTAATACAAATGAATATATATATATATATATATACACACACGATTATCGCGAGATCTAAATTCAGTTTTCCTTCAAACTACCAAAACTCTTCAGCACTAATACACACACACACACACACAGTCTCTCCGTCACGCTGTTTATCTCTAGAATGGACAGAAAAATTATTCCCTTATTTGGAATTTGTACGTTATCAATGTCTGTCCGTCAGTTTTCATATGTGCTGAATGGGCACTTTGAAAGACAAACTTATTAATAACAAAATATTTCTCTTAGTGAAGGAATTTCACGAAAAAATGGGATTTCATTCGCGAAAAATATATTTACTGTTTATTGCTTGTTTTTATTTTTGTCAGTATTACATACATGTATTATTTTATTGTACCATATCGAATACATTGATTTGAATATATCTATAACTTTTGACACTTATCTAAATTACAATTATCAAAAAGCATTGGTTTCTTGCGTTCAATAAAATAAGAACAAACAGTGCCATTCAGCTGAAACAAAAATCTCTGGCTATTCGACTAACTTGAGCACTATCGTGCTGAATGTACCTATCCATTGTGGCGAAACACAAACATTTTTGTGAACAATGCATTGCAGTCTCATTTACTTAACAAGGCAATTTTACTTAGTGAAATAACACATGGAATTATAAAAGACATCTGTATATGGCCTACTAAACAATCGTATTGTCTATATGTCATGACTCAAGAGATTGGTTTGACTGCATATTTTATCACTATTTTCAGGATAATTATTGTTGAATTGTTTAAATGGGCATTTGCTAATAATATAGAATAACGGAACATTTTATTTAGACCTTTAATATAGTTCTCGAAATAAAGGTTATGAAACCTTTATGGGCTTACATATTTATATGAAAATACCCTTGGCTGTAATAGTGTATTGGCACGAACATGACGTTTGAACTGACGTGTCGGGTAGTTGATAATATATTTGCTTTTAATGTATTTTTGCTACGATTTATGAAGGGTATTTTCTAAACGTTTATGCCCAAATATTTCGTACTATTTCATTCTTTTCATTTGATTTTGTAACAATCTTTTAAAATGTGTTAGCAAATATAATTCGCCGTATATTTTCTTGCATCATATTTCTGTATCGACACCAACTCTCGTAGTATTAATTTTACAAGATCCAAACTTTTAAGTATGGTTGAAGGTTTACGCAACTGACGTAATTCTAGTTGCTTGTAGGACATAAAATATATGGTACAAGTTATAAAGGTTTGTACAGTTGTTGTCATGTCCTTATTAAGCTTGAAACAGGATATGTTTTTAGCTATTATTTATTTGATGTTGTGCTTGATGTATTTTCGCCATTTTTATTAGTAACTTTTCACTGACCATTATTAAACGTTTCTCCCTACTATTGGATCAAAAGCTATATTGGCAGGTGTAGTCACGCGCGCAAATGCTTAACTACTCTGTGGAGCTTGTACACCGTCAAGAGATTAGCCCTAGTGTGATTATTACAGTTCACTTGTTAAACTTTCACCACTGGGATACGAATAAGATGAAAGGCAATGTAAGATTAATATTATCTCTAGCGAATTGAGTTGTATAAAATAATGCCATCCTAAATAAATAAGAAACATGATGTACTGAAAATACTTTCCATTAGTGTCACATTGACATAACTGTTACTTTTCTTGTTACAAATAATGTTATTCCATTAGAAACACTTGAAGACGACAGGATGGTCTTTTTCGTTTTTATTAATGTGAAACATCAAATTTGTCATTATTTCCCAGCATTCAGTTGTGACATTTGAAGGTGGATAAAATACCTTACTTTTACCATCTTGTACGCCAGTGTATAAGATTAAACATGGAAAGACTGAAATATGTATAATGTTAGTTTAATCCTGTTGTATACTTCACTAACACTTTTTATATGTTAAACTAGCAAAGGCGTCTTCGCCAATCGCAGTATTTTTTATTTTTTTGCGTGTGATGGCGGAACGGCATGAATCATTTGTTTGTAGTTGCAAAGAGAAAAGTGTAACTAGCGACCAAACTCGTAAAATTTATGAAAATGACTGTAAGACGTTTCAGAATCCATTTAAGGTATACACAAAAGGTATTATGGTGATCGTAATCGAAGCTCGAGAAACAGAAACACTGTTTTGTTATAGACAGAAGTGTTTTAATTTATACTTCAAATCTCACTTATGCACTTTGGTGTCAGATTGTGTGAAGTGTGCTGGTGATATCTTAGAAAAAAAATGGAACGAATCTAGGACAAACCATTGTATGAGAGAAAGAAATCAATATTTATTCATAGAAGTGAATGTGCTACATTCGAGCGTTGCTACTGTGTGACGAAGTTTCATAGCCTATTGATTTCCTCGCAACTTTTATTACGGTTACACGCAGACCTTAAACTTTCTTCTGTTTTACAATGGCTTACATTGTAATATTTGGGTGAAAATAAAAATACTGATACTTTCAGTCGCAGCGAAACGTTCGACAATAAAAGTTGAAATCATTCGTCATTAGAAAGGAGTTATACTTAGAAACATTATTTAGGTCTGTTGATGTAAGACTTCCCTCATCGCTAATAATCTTGCAAACCACAGATATCAGTTATATTAGTTTAGCAAGAGAGACTATAAGAATTCTTAAAAGTATTCTGTTAATGTGATTTTATTTACCGTATATTTAAAAGTTTTATGCATCTGGCAATGATACTTAATGATTGAGAATTATTTTTTATTTTTGTGTATTTTCAAAACCCTAATTTCATTGGCTTACATGTAATTTAGTAAGCCATTGTCATGACGAGAGTGGATAAGCTGGATTTTGGAACTAGTGACGAAATTTTTTGAGTTAGGAGATACCGGAGGAAGGAAAGGACAGAGCATTATTTGTATAGGAGAGAGTGAACTGGTGCTCCTAATAGTGATATGGATGAGTCCATTTGTAAATATGTAGCTTTATGTGAATGTGTATAAAACTGTTACTATATTATGTTGTGCCCCTAAAATAACTAGATATGCACTGCCTTGTTTTTTTAACAATACATGTGGTGACAGTCGAATGTGGTTTGGCGTTTCAGTTTTTGATTTAAATTCGTTTTTCATATCAAGATATTCGATACATTGACATGAATGCATAGTCTTTACAACTGTATAAATTATTTATAGCCCACAAAACATTCATCGTCCTTTCTGTTATTAACATAATTCACGGTTTAATGATTCTTCCTAATTGTGAAAATGTAACCACTTTTCAAAAACAAATTCGAGATGATTCTGGTCACCCCTCCTTTTCTCATGCCCCTAGAAATTTTACTAGCTTGCAGAGTCGGGAGGGGAGTCCCTCGCGGAAGTGAAACTACGGAACGTGCGTAACTAGTTGTTTAGTGGGCTAGCGTAAGGTAAACTTGTACATACAAACGTTCACATGTCTAACCACAGGTTTTAACTAAGCTACGCACTGACCCCAGTGAGGGGAGATAATTTCTTCAGTTAGAGTTTTTCAACAGGTGATATCCCACAGGGTTTCACATAATTTTTACATTCTTTTTCTTTCATTCGTCTTTTCGTTGTAACTTGTTGATAACTTTATGATAGTTAAGTATAATAATTTCCCTTAGGTACATACTTAACATTTCTATGAATAAGTAAATTAAAATTTTCATTTTATTTTTTGCCTTTTTTTTTTTTTAAGAAGCCTAGTTATTTTTTTGGATATTGCTTTAGTTTTAGCATTTTACCGGTAATAGTTATAGTTGGATAATTTGCGTAGCATCTTATCAGTATAAACACTTTGACTTATATCGACTAATAAACTCGGAGTTTTAATAAGTAATCAAAAGATGTGATGTAAAACACACGCATACACGACATAGATATGAGAAAACATGGCGCAATAATGTTTATTTATTTAATTTTTTGTTTTGCTATGTTTATTTTTTTGGTAGGTTTGCTATTGTTTCATTAAATTTGTATGACAATTTTAATTTTTTACATACATATTTATCGCTCAAAATTTACTAGGAAACGCATATTTTGAGGGAGAGAAAAAAAATTCAGGTTTATTTGTGATTTTAATGGTTCTAAGAATGTAAATATACATGTCACGTAAATAAACACCTACAATAGAAGCATAATGTGTGTATTTCATCAAATAGTTACTTCTGCCCTTATGAATGTTTCACAAAATAGAAGCATTCCGTTAACGCATTTACCGAAATATTCAGGTGCTGGTGAGTCCCAAGCCGTATAAATTTATTGCCATAAATACGGCATGTATTGTTTAAGTGCATCACATTGTATGGCAACATGGTTTCCCTTGCTCTTATTAGAATATTTACATATTTGGGATCATTTTACTTCTGGAGGATGAATCTTTGACTAATAGGTGATATACCAGAGGCTACAGAATGTTTTTGTGGAGTATTTCAGTGGAATTTCTTTGACATCATGTTTTAAATCCTGTGGATATCTCCGAGGTGTTTTCATTAAAACATCCCCAAATCACGACATATAGTGATCACTAGTGATCGGCATTTAGGGTTTGTGCTGGGGTATTCAGGCATTTTTACCTTCTTTTTCACCCTCTGTATTGGTTTGCATCTAATTTAGTGAGATATTGTGGTAGCAAAGTTGGATAAACTGGATCTTGGAATTAGTAATAATGTTTATTGGAGCTGAGGGGTTCAGAAGGAAGAAGAGGTCGCATAAAAGTGCATACATATCTTTGTTAGTACAGGAAGTATCATTGTAATGAAAATAAAATATAAAAATCATACGTTCTACAAATTAATAAGTGATGTTTAATATAATTTTCAAGTAGGAACAACAACTTGTTAAAAATAAGAATCAAATGTCATATATTAAAGCGTGAAAAATCTTTGTAAGTAGTAATAAAACAATATCTAGGGACAGATGGAACTAACGAGGAAGATTTAAAATCCAGGAAACTAACTATTCAAGATTTCAGTGATGCCATCACTATTGGAGTTGGATATCACAGTTTTAGAATAGTTTGAAATGAAACTTTAACTGACAATCTGTTTTGGTAAAAGAATCTTCGAATGACTGAGAAAAAATTGATAATAACTTGAGATTAAAGGAGGAAAGAGAAAATTTATGACAGATAAAGAGAATCAACACTCGCATCTGGCAAGGTAATTTTACTCAACAGATGGAGTGGCCCTGTGGTTAGGGTGCTCAAATCGCAATCTGAGGGTCGCAGATTCGAATCGCTGTTACATCAAACATGCTCGCACTTTCAACTGTAGGGGCGTTATAAATGGTCAATCCCACTATTCGTTGGTAAAATAGTTAGCGATGGGTGGTGATGACTAGCTAGTGTTACATGGCGAAATTAGGGACAGGTAGTGTAGATAACTCGCGTGTAGCTATGAGCTAAATTCAAAACCATACACAACAAGTGGTTAAGTTTAACAGGAGGAGACGGGCATGGAGGATATGCGAATTATAGACACTGTTGTGAACATTATTTGTATAGTGGAAGATCGACTTCAAAATTAAAATAACTTTGAGAAAGTCGAGTGTTAACAGGTTTAAAAAGTGATACTTATTTTTACAGAATTGGTTTCCTTGCTAATATAGATGAGAAAAAAAAGTGACGGAACGCAGAGTGGAAAGGTAAGGTAGCATTAACCAAGACAGTGAAAATGATTGATAAAATGGAGAAAAACACAGTTTAAGCCATTTTTGCTACGCTCCCCAGTGGAACAGCAGTATGTTTGCGGACTTGCAAGATTAGAAACTGGGTTTTGATACCCGTGGTGGGGAGAGTAAAGATAGCCTTTTGTGTAGCTTTTTCCTTAACACCAAACAAATATTTGTGTTATTAGTTACAACTATCACTGGGGAATAAGTTGTTGTTGTTTTGAATTAAGCACAAAGCTACACAATGGGCTATCTGTGCTCTGCCCACCACGGGTATCGAAATCCGGATTTTAGCGTATAAGTCCGCAGACATACCGCTGAGCCACTGGGGGGCAGGGAATAAGAAAAAATCAATTTTATCAAGACGATGACTATATAGAATTGGGCAGCGAAGTGAGGACAAGTTTAGCGAATCAACCAACCAACTTCAGATCAGAAAGAAAGAACATCTTGAAAAGGAAGGAAAGATCCTGAAAGGGATTCTTGGTAAAAATATACATCCTATCATTATGAAATTCAATAGTTCATTCCTTGTGTATTTGAAAGATACTAATAAACTGTTTTTTTAGTTTGACTGCTTGGTGTTCTTGTCTTTATTTGTCATAAAGACTGATGCATGTGTATTTCGTGTAGCCAAGATTAAAATTAATATATTTGCCTGTGTACGTGTTAATGTGCCTGATTGTTTGCTTCTATTAGCTTTATCACAGACAAAAATTAAATACAAATATATCAAAATTTGTTTCCTTAATAAGTCTGCGCGTACTTCAAGTCTTTCAAACAAAAGTCTAAATTACAATTTTTTACTTAACTGTTTTTGAAAAGTACAGCCATGCCAGAATTCATGTATTTTCCATTTGATTAATGTTTTTGAAATATAGCCAAATATTAATGAACATTTTAGTCAATAACAAAAAATTGAATTTTGTCGTTTCAGAATTCACTATTTGGTAAGCATGCAGACATTTTTTTGTGCTGGTCAGCATTTCTTTAGTGATTAGCGTACCGGATTGCGCATCAGAATATCCATGTTTGTGTCTTGTCATGAAAACAAAACCCCCAAAAACGTTTTTCGTGCTAATGCAGTGGCTTATTTATAATACTGACGGAAAATTCTACCATTATATTAGAGTATCTCAAGAGTTGCCAGTGGATTCTGTTCATTCGCGTTTTTCTCTCCGGCCTACCAATTCAAAATGAGGGATGGCTAGTTCTGATGGCTCTTGTGTATATATCCGCAAGTATTCGATACAGACACATTTTTGTTTGTACTTCATAGAGGCTTCAACTGGTATTTTACAACCCCAGTATCGTCGCTTAATTTATATCGTATTGATTTTAAGACAATCTGTGCAGCAATAAAGTAATACAGAACTCAAACTGCTAGAGAGAAGAAACACTGAAAACTCAAAATGACTCTCACCCAACTTATAAAGATGCGCTTACGACAGAAAATGACATGATCTAATAGCAACCAACTCTTTCATAATAAACCTACATATTCATATCACATAGCTACGAGAAACGCAATACTGGCGTTTACTGTTTGGACGTCAAAGTGTCCAATATTTTCTGACCATGGTAGGAATAAGGATGAGTGAATACGCTCTGAATCCTGAACATTGTGCCAGAATGGCGTATGAAGATAATTTGGGAAACTTTATAGTGATAATTCTGTTTTCGATTCATATTCCATAGATGGCCTGGACAGCACTTCATGCGGACGACATGTCTGACCATGATGTGAAGTCAAAAATATGATCATCTCCCAGATTTTGACAGTTAAACATTTTTGTCGAATTTACCGTTAGAATAACCTATGAAATTTTGAAATGCACATTTTTCTGAGCAGGATGGGTGTAAGACACTAAAACAAAAAGAGAGATTGTTTATGGTTTGTCCTGTAACTGCTAAGATCTTTTTTTATTTTGCTCGTTGTAGCTAATACTTTTTTTTATCTTCTCTAGTCGCAGCTATGAGCACAAAGCTTGTTAACATTGTATAGTATGATTAGTATTTATTCTTTGCCTGATTGACCATTGTCTAATCTAACTACAGAACTTGTAGTACAGTAAAACCTGTCTAAGGATGCCTGGCATGGCCAAGCGCGTAAGGCGTGCGACTCGTAATCTGAGGGTCGCGCTAAACATGCTCGCTCTCCCAGCCGTGGGGGCGTATAATGTTACAATCAATCCCACTATTCGTTGGTAAAAGAGTAGCCCAAGAGTTGGCGGTGGGTGGTGATGACTAGCTGCCTTCCCTCTAGTCTTACACTACTAAATCAGGGACGGCGAGCACAGATAGCCCTCGAGTAGCTTTGTGCGAAATTAAAAAAAACAAACAAACAAAACCTGTCTAAGGCGGAATCGCACAGGACCGAGTAAAATTTCTGGCTTAGACGGAACATGCGTTTCCTTAATTATAGTTAACTTTTGAGCGGAACGATATACTTGGTCGACTCAAGGGAAGTAAGACGTTTCTGAATAAAGTTATTGTACTATTTATGCTATATTTATTAGAATAAGAACAAAAATAGACATTCAAAATATACACAAGTACACAAATTCGTAATCAAATTTATTTGAAGAAAGTGTCCAATTTCAACTGTTTTTTTAATGGGCTTTCTCATGCGGTGAAAAGAGAACTCCAATCCAACGACCTTTTTATGAAGTTTATATTCCACCTTCATTTTTGCATACAATTTTAAAGCATTAATATAACTTAACACTTGCGATGATGTAGGAATTTCTACATTATTACGCATTCATCTTTTACGCATTTGATTGAATGATTTAAAAATGTAATTGCATCTAACGCGTCAATTTTCATGGTCATTTCAGACGCTGTCTTACAGTCGTCCATGTTTGCAATAATATGCTGAGGTATCAGTTTTCTGTACTTCATTTTATACACTGTATAATTCCATTATCTGGTGACTGTAAAATTGATATTGTACATGGAGGTAGAAAGACTAAACGACATTTGAAAGTAGAATTTTTGGGTGACAAGTTGCATTATCTAGGAAAAGTAGAATATTCTTATTTTCTTGTTCCATTCATTTGTTTAATCTGTTCAAAAATTCCTCGAATATAGCACTTGTCATCCACGCTTTATTTATCGCTTTCCATTTTACAGAGAGTTGATTCTGAATTTTTTGAAACAACGCGGTTTTTACTTTTGTCTATGACCCATGGTTTCTCTAGTTTTCCATCAGCAAATGTAACCAATTGTACAGTCAATCGTTCTGTCGAACAACGTATGACCACCGGAATAATGACGTCAGAAAAAAGAACAGAAAATATTTAAAGAAGTTATTAATTAAACTAGAATTTTATTAATATTAATAACATTTTATTGCCTTACTCAAGTTCTAATCAAACATACGTATTGATAGATGAGGAAGGTGAAAGATAGTTTTCCGCCAGCATTACGGAGGCTCCACCATATAGAGGGCCTTTCATGAGATAAATCTTAAGATAATGCTGCGAAATTCTGATATTTCTGGCTTGTACAGGTTTTAGTGTATTGTAATTACATATATTAAGTGTTGGCGTCTATCGAAATTATAGGAGGCCTTATCAAATATCGATAATTTTAATGGCTAGTAAATAGTATGATACTTAAACAATTTAATAACGAAGTTTAAATATCTAGGTAGGTATATTATTTCACACATTTTGATGCTTTTAACAAAATGTGCGCCGCAGATAAGGGAACACCATTGAGGTTGCTATTATTTTTGTCCCGTGTTTGGGGTTGCTGGGAATCTGTAAAAAGATGTACTTTTTTTCAGAACCATTCTGAACCCTGTCTCTTAATGCAGTGAAAAACGCACCAGTGGAAAGGCATTTTCAAGTTTTTCGCTTCCTTCATTATAGGTGTGCTGCCGTCAGATATGGCAAGCAGAAATGAGATCTGCTAATATCATGGCGTCATTCTGAAAAGGTCTGTTACGTGGGGAAAATCGATGTATTCTGACTGAGTGTGTTGGTTTATAATTTTTTCGTTTTTATAAACTTTGTTTTTGTTTAGCGTATTTTGTTGCCCAAGCAATGGAAAAATTTGCAAGACGAGATATTTCAGCAAATAAATCTAATTGGAACTAAAATTTGGATAAACAATTCAAAGAATTGCCTAATTTCGAGAATGGAAGTAACTATTTATTATTATCTTCTAAATAATCGACGTTCGTGTCGATTGGTCCTAAGTTTAGGAATTAAAAACTCTAAAATCTAATGTTTGGTTTTTCGCGGTGAACAGTGTGCAAGTAATCCGTTGTGTGGCTTTGTACTGAGAAAGCGGTAACAGCATCGCAAGAAAGTAATTTACAGCTGGATAGTTTACGTTTTAATTGTTTGTCGATTTTTAACTTAATTTTTTTACAAAACTTTGAAAAGTGTAAAGCTATATTTTAAGTTAGCTTTGTTCCATTTAAAGTTTGTAATATATCTTTAAATTTATAACATATATTAACTCCATTGTCTGTTTGTGATCGATAGAAATTTACTCTTCACAGTCTACGAAAAATTACCAGTGGTTGGAAGCATACGCGGACTCTTTGATTTGCGCGGCTCTAGTTGGTTCCAGGGGAATCCGTTTGGTGTCGCTTGTTTCGCATAGATTATCTGATTTCGACGCCATCTCCCGATTGCAGATATTTTCATTTGTGTATTAGCTATGCGGTTTTAAGTGAAGTGCGATTTTTTTTGTTTGGCGGATTTCAGAATGAATGATCTGAAGGAGCAACGACTTGCTGTGAAATTTTATGTTAAACTTGGAAAATCTGCAACTGAAACTTTTGCTATGCTTAACACGGCTTACGGTGATGTTGCTATGAAGCGTACGACATGTTTCAAGTGGCATGAACGTTTTAAGGATGGTCGACAGTCCATTGAAGATGATGAGCGTCCTGGACGTCCTTCCACGTCGACAAAATCAACACCCTGGTGCGGGCAAATCGACGTTTGACTGTTAGAGAGCTTGCTGAAGAGTGTGGGATATCAGTTGGATCTTGTTACGAGATTTTGACCGAAAAATTGAAGATGCACCGCGTTGCTGCGAAATTTGTGCCTCAGAACTCGTGAGTTTTTGGCCAAACACTCGATCACTGTTCTCCCCCACCCCCCTACTCACCTGACCTTGCTCCTTGCGATTTTTTCTTGTTCCCCAAACTCAAAAGACCCTTGAAATGAAGAAGATTTGAGACGATTCCCGAGATTAAGGCAAATGCAACGAAGGAGCTGTAGGACATTACAAAAGAAGCGTACCAGGACTGTTTCAACAAGTGGAAACACCGTTGGGATAAGTGTATGCGTTGGGGAGGAGAGTACTTTGAAGGGGTCACAGACCTGTAACTTCTAAATAAAGTACATTTTGTTTCATGACGTCAGTCTGCGTATTTTTTGAACAGCCCTCGTACAATATTTCCATTTTTGGATGGGTTTAAGTCATGCTTTATAGTTCCATATATGTTACTACCTTAAACTCAAAAGCAGAGTTTCTCAACCGCCAGGCTGCGAACTGTCGTCTTTTTTTACGATCCGACGAAAATAAATGGACAATAACCAGATATTTTCATTTAAATCGTGATGTTTGTTTCTTATATTTGCAGTTTTGTTCACGACAGTTTTGGGAGGCAGCGAGTGGGGCCCGTGTCGAAAAGATTGAGAAACGCACGCCGATTTAATTAAACACTGTCATTATGAACGCGTGAACTACTGTTTAAGCTTAAATAAATTAATTTATGACTATAACTTAGGTTTATCTATAATTGTTTAACTAAATCTTTTAACCGATATTGAATCCATTTCCTAAAACTACAACAAGAAAAATACTGGCTTATAAAACTTGCGCCTACTTATACTTGTGAAACTGAATCGTATACTAAATTGAGGAATACAAGATGTACTTTTCAGGGTTAGCCTAATGAAAAGCAAATCAAGAGTAACATTTACAGGTTACTTACCCCTTTCATAAAAGTGAAGATGAAGGGTGTAAATTTATGAAAGTGTAGGGTATAAGAGGTAAATTTACTTTACATTTTTAAGTATAGATTTCGAAACTTAAATCCTATTTATGTGAAACGGTATTATAAACTTTTCTGGATATATAATTTCATTCTTCTTTTTATATTCATGTTCTCCCCTACTGTTTTACTCATTGCCTAACGCTAAACATTGTTTTGATAATTTTCGTTGGTAACTTCGATAATGTATTTAAATTTGATAAACCGATAGTAAAGCTGCTCCAATTGAAAACAGGTACGTTATTCTGACATGTACGGTTACACAATATTTATTTCTATATATTCTAAATTATACATGTTCTGGGGATTCTGTATATATGAGGTTGCAGCCCCTAAACCTTATTCATTAATCTGGCCCTGTGAGTAGTAATTAGCATTGGATTACTATTACCACAACCAAAAACGTATTCCCATAAGTATTAAAAACATATTTTAACAGTATATTCTTATGGCAATGAATGAGCTTCTTTTGTATCTTTCTTTCTTTCTTTTTCTTATTTTTTTTTTTACATTAGGCTTGTTACTATGGTAACGTTTTCATTGTAGGATACGTAAATATTCAATGGAAAGGGTGAAATGTTTTGAAGTTAAGCACAAAGCTACATAATGGCCTATCTGTTGTTACTTTGTTTTTAATAATAAGCGTAGAACAAGTAGGATTAAGCACGTCATAAATGGAGAAGAGGAAGGAGTACAGGCTTAGAGAAACTTACGTGATTGATTAGCCATCGTATTTTTGTTAATTCAGGATGTTTGCAAAATCTTAAAAAATGGTCAGAGTGTAAGAATGTAATTTTCAGTAGCACATATGTTTTCCTTACAACGCTTTATTTTATTTTAATTCCTTTAATATTGGTTTGCTTACGTTACAATATATCTCGTAAGATTGCTTTGAAAAAAACTGTTATTGTATGTACTAAAAGTGAGCACATATAACAGTTAATGTCTGTGCGTTATGTTTTCAGAAAGACCAAACAAAACCTAAATCTGTTACTTTTTCAGTTCGTAGCCCGATCTATAAAGAAAAGTAACACTGGTTCAACTGTGATTTATTTTGCAACATATTCTTCTCATGAGTATATACCGTTGGCCCTCAATACGTGATTAAACGAGATCATCATCACTCAACTATTTGACCTGTCAGCAAGGATGGGGAAGAGAGTTGGACCTAAATCCGGTGAGTAACGTGAGGATGTTTGGAGCCAGCATCATGGATTAGCAAAGAATGCAACAGCGATTTGTAAGATGGGGAATTCTAATGGTAAAACATACCTTGTTTGAGCAGCCCTTCTTTTTCCTTTCATTTCGTGACGCAGATTGTTGATTAATGATGCGTTGTAATCTCCTGTAATGGTTTGACCGTTTTCTAAATAACCAACTGGTAAAACGCCCTTGGCATCCCAAAAAAGTGATACCATGACCTTCCTACCAGATAGTTGTGATTTGAACTTCTTTGAGGTGAGTGAACTTGGGTGTCCCCATTGTAAACTATTCAATTTTGTCCATGGGTTGAGTGGTGAACCTAGTTTCATTTATAGTTACGAATCTATTTAGACCTTTAAAATGGGCGTTTCTGGAACCCATCTGGTACTAACCTTTCTCATACACTGTGTGACTCATATGACTGCTCTAGTGCTTATACAGATTTCAACTTCTGTTAACTTCCTTATCGTAATTATGCCATCATTAACTTTATCTACAATTTTTGTTGTAGTTGATAGTTGATGTCGAACACCCACCTGACCTCAGATCATTTTGAGATGATTGTTTACCGGTTTTAAACTCAGCACACCACGTTTTCACTGTTGAATATATCAGTGTATCCTTCCCTAATATATCTTCTGTATCACGGTGGGTTTCTTAAGATGTTACTTTTTTTAACAAAATATCACAGTACGAAGTTCGATTATTATCCATTTTTTTCTTTCAAAAACCCAGAACACTTAAAATGAGCTAATTTAGTTACATGTTACGTGTTTACTCGTAAAAAGCCTCAAATTTAGTATTTATCAGAGGGAAAAGATACATTTCAGTATTTCTTTCTTAGGTCTGGCGACGAACGTTTCAAGCAATCTACTGATCTAATAGAGGCTACGTGCACGACGAAGTGCTTACCTTGCTTTCAATTTTGTATTTAAATCTAGTTCAGCCTCACATTATCTGGGATTTTCACACAATTATATATGTTATTTTGCATTTTGGATATTAGCATATGTTTGGAATGATTATCTCTAAAATTTGTATTCAGGAGGTCTGAAGAACTTTTATCTTTTCTGTACTTAGTTCTGCGCTCATGTTTAGAGGCTATTTCTTTGTGTTTTCAGCAGTGATTATCTCATTTTAATATGGTTGTTTGTATTAAACACTAAGACCAAATGTACTGGCTGTCCTTCAGATAAGACTAACCATTGCTCTTTAAGTCTAAGAACATCTGGTTTGTAGGTCTTAGACAAGCAGAAAGCTTCCAAATTTGGTATTATTTGAAGGTGTCCTCTGTTTCTACACATAGAACTTATATTCTCATTTCCCCTTCTCAAAGGAAAAAAGGGAAGATTGTCTAAAACGTATTTCTGCTTTATAGAACAAGTTAAAAACAACAGCTTCTAAAGCATTGACAGTGACAGCAAACATTACTTCCATTTAACCTCTTGTGGAAAGTAAGATAACATCTACAGGAGTTGATATAACACGGTCTACGTATTCTATAGATAGCCCAAGATTATTCGGTCAGGGTAGACCACAGAGTAGAGAGGAAGGTGAACAATACTTATAAGTAGCATTAGAAGAGAAATACAACCCATCATGTGATAAAATTTGATGGTCTACACTGCTTTCAACCGTTATTTGGATTATGGTATTTTAAAATATATTTCAGCTTTTTTTGTCTATCCTCAATGCACACGTGACATTTTCCTCTCAAGTATAAATTCTTCGTGTGGACGAGAAACCACTTGAAGTAAAGATGTATCTCAGGACGGCTGGTATGGGTATTAACACTTTTACGAATAAAGACAGAGAACAACATTTTGACATTCTTAAGTCATACTCAGGTTGACAGAGAGAGTGCAACTTAACATTGTCAGGCAAGTATTAGGGACGAGAGTATAAACAGGTACTGGATTGTAAGGGGCGTTGCAGTTAGATGTTAGGTTATTAATTAATATAGATATAAAGGTGTTCCTTTATATCGGTTTAATTTTGGTTTTAGTTGTATAAGTACGGCTTTTTCAATTTTGTGTTTTGCCATTATAAGGAAGTGTCTCGGAGCAAAATTTTCACGAAAGGCTTTTGAGAGAATTGCTACTGCTAATCGAGAGTCGACTACAGTATAGTATACCGTGTGAGACACTCACTGTTTATGAGGTGTAGATCAAAATATATCATTGCTTCTGAATTGTTTCTTCAATTGTTCAACAGTTAGCAGATTTATTTAATTGTGTGACGTAAAGATAAAAACCATTGGCCCTCGACAATGGCGAGTTATATGGCTTCTGTGTATAATACACTTTGAATGTCTTCTTGATACCAGCACAGGTCATACGACCACAGAATCAACGGGAGAAGCTCACTAAAATAAGTAATACAGATTTCCGGCCAAAGCTACCTAATCGTGTATTCACAAAACAGATGTTACATAAGCATTAAACTAATATTGTTCCTGATATGGTCAGTCAAGTGACCAAAACATCAATAAGAGAAAACTATCATGTTTTTGAGTTTCGCATAAAGTTACAAGAGGACTAGCTATCTCTAATTTAGCAGTGTAAAAATAGAGGGAAGACGCCTACTCATCATCTCCCACCGGTAACTCTTGGGCTACTCTTTTACCATCGAATAGTGAGATTGATAGTCATATTATAACGCCCCCACGGCTGAAAGGGAGGGCATGTTTCGCGCGACGGGGATTTGAACCCTCGACCCTCAGATTAGGAGTCAAACGCCTTAACCACCTGGCTATGCCAGGCCAATTATCATATCAATAAATATTAATTTCTTATCAGAGGTGATAGCTACGTATGCATTAACTTACTCATAAAACAGAAGGGTTACATAACAGCACGCTGACCGCCCAGAGTGTTATTTCTCATTAATTAAAGTTTAATACTGGTTTGCAACAGACATTCATGGATACAAAAAGACCACCCATCCTAAGGGTGATATCAAGATTGATTATTAATGTAAGTTTGACAGAATGAATGTAAATTTCTATAAGGAAATTAATTAATGTTTTATACTTGCCTTAATAATTAACACTCTCATCTTGTGGGGCCGTGTTTTTTTTTTCAACCACAATCAAATGACTTTTTTTTCACATGTCAGCGGCTATTTCGTATCAGTGACTTGTATATCATATATACCTTAGGTTTAGTATATATTAACTGGTTAAAGTAGCCCTTTTTTATACTGTTTGATTAGTGTCTGCTACTTTTCCTTGTACGGCTGACAGTGAACATTTACTTTAGATGTAGATCTTTAAGGTCTTTAACAACTGTTCTTGGGTATTTTTTCTTCGCTTATTAAGCTTGAAAAATAAAAGATTAAAAAAAACACGTTGTATTCCTGTAACTGTGTTAGCCTCACTTCAGTAGAGACCTCTCTTATTTAAGTACGTTTTATTCTTATCGACGTGTTTTTTTCGTATTTAATGCGTAATGCATTCTCTTCCTTGTTCTGTGAAAAGTTGTATTACCCGTCCCTCTGTATTAACTTACAGTTTGCGAATATTCAGAAAAAATGACTGATATAAATTTTTGTCATATCATGATACCATAGTTTACATTATATTAAAAAAAAAACACTAAATGTTTAAGTTTCGATTTGTTACATTATTAGATACATTTCTGTATTATAATATCCGTAAATATTTTGTGTTGCTACTTTTACTTACGAAAACATTACTGGTGTTATTTTCTTTTTGAAATGTGGAAACTGATTTATCATCAAGGTTCCACTATACAGATAGAATCGGTTAAAATTACTTTGCTTTTCAGTTTATGGTAATAAATGGTTCTAAATGTTAATGTTTTAATCATGTAGTGAGGAATATTTTAAAATGGTTAAAGCAACTTGATCATGTGTTAAACCACCCCCACCCCACCTTTTTTTTTGTTACAATATATTAAAAAAACAAAAACTCGACCAGTGGCTTAGCGGTAAGCGCATATTTACGATGCTAAAATTCGGGTTCCGATACACATGAAAGTCACAGTACAGATAAATCCTTGTGTAGCTTTACTCTTAACAACAATCAAGCATAAAATAAAAATTATAAAAAAATATATATATGTAGTTTTCTTATTATCGAGATCTTTTAGTGTTCGTTTTCTTTTCCATTTGTAGTATTCTAAATGAATAAACGTTAATGGAAAAGCATTAGTTTTACAGTTTCCAACTCTAGCTCAGTGTTTAGTGATCGCTGCTAAAACAAGAACGTTAGACAAGTTGAAATATACATATTTTACAGAACTTTTACTTTTATTCAGACATATGTTGCTTTATTCTTTTCACCCTTCCACATTGTGGTGTGACCTTGACCAACAAGAGAAAGTGTAAGTTTCGCTTCTACAGTTCGCTGTGTACTCTTGTGTAAAGACACGTCGTTTTAATCGCTTCTCACGATCCACGACTGTATGTGTTCCTTTCTTGTGATGAGTCATACGCAGTTAATGCCCGCGTTTCTTGTCTTCCTCGTGCGTGAAACCTAGTCCCATTTTTCCGTGTTCATCCTTTATTTCCATTGTATTGTTGTAGACCCATTTTGGGGAGTTGAGTAAAATAGTTAGAAATGCTAGCGCTATACTTTCATGCGCAAAAATAAAAAAAGGGTTTTGATGAAAACCCTAATTTGCTGATGAACTCTTTAATCTTATCCGATGACTTTTGTGTATTTTTATTCTCTTTATTTTGTTAAATTGCCTAAACAATAAATAGTAATTTATAAACAGTTAACAAAAGAAATATAGTGTTATAAAATGTGTACCCTATAGTTACACTGGTAGTCATAAATATGCAAGGTTTCAAGACTTCAGCGTGTTTTGTAAACTTTGAAAACTGATATTCAAAGAACAACAACAACAATTATTATGTATTTCATGACGTCCAAACGACACCGGAACATCAGATCTAATTAACTACTACAATATATGTATATCAATTAAGAAACTTCTGTTTATTCATAATGTTGTTTGGCCTAACGCGGCTTACAAGCTTAATTTTTACCGAGGAAGATATCAATGTCCTCGTAGAAATACAAATGTCTGCAGTTAACTCTCTGAAATTGAACGGTTCGTAATGATCAAAATTTATAAACGTTCTTGGTCAAATTCTGTAGTTTTCCGATTAATAATCGTTAATCACAATTATCGCTTCCGAGACTTAAAGTATACTGACTATGGGTGACCAATAATATTTTCTCTCTTGGCGTCTTGTGATGGCTTGGTTTTATACAGCAATCACGCGAGAGTTTCGAACATTTGACAATGTTCGAAAATACGTTAGCGTTTTCGTAAACAAATATTGATTCTTACTTTCGAGAATCTTCTACAAATTTAGAAAACAGACGGGACTCGCTCAATACTCATCCAACGATGCACGTCACGTTTCAAACTGAAACAAACACAGATATTAATAAAATAAACGTGTAATGGTAAATCCGTTACAATATATTGATTTTGGATGTGTTGTGTATTAACTTTGATTTTTTTTTCCGTTTAAGAGTTTCTTTTATCCTTGTAAAATTGCCTTAGAGCTGTAGTTAGTAGTAACACAGTTAATAGCCCCTTCACCCTCCCAGTGGCACAGCAGCATGTCTATGGATTTACAATGCTAGAAATTGGAGTGGTGGGCAGAACACGGCTTATTGCGTATAAACACAAATAAACATATGATTTATTATTAATATTTCTTTCTTTCTATCGAGGGAGGGGAGCATGAAACAGCACGTTTTGAAATTCACTGTTACCTGTTGAAAAATATTTAAACAAATTTTGAGCTTTTCTTTATTCAGAACAGCTTTATAGTTCAAAAGTTTTATGTTCTCTGGTGGCTCAGCAGTAAGCTTTAAGACGTTTATCGTTAAGTTTCAGGACTCGATTCATGCTGGATGATAGTGCAAGTTGTCTAACTTTTAGCAAAGCAAATGTCTTCTCTAGGATGAATATCCGTTTAACAAACGGTCTGTGTGTAGGTGTCTTATAAGTTTTTAAAATAGCATTAAAATGATGAAACAATGAAATATACTAGTTTCTACCCCACCGACTGATTTGCAAAGAAAATTCTAAAGGAAAAGTAATACAATGAACAATTATGGAATCTTGTTTTATGTGAAGCAAACAAAACAAAAACAATTTTACTTACTCCACAGTAACAATGTAAAATTGTCTTCTAGTAATTCGAGATGATATTGAGTTGTAGCGAAAACATAAGGAGTACGTTTTCATTTAGCACTCAATAAATTCACAGACATGTTCAGTTTTAACATTATGAGTAATAGAAGGTCTCTAGAAAGTTATCTGAAATAAACAAAAATATTTCTAAAGAAAAACGTAAATATTATATTCTTGGTATGTTTGGAATCACGGAGAAGCGACATGTAGTCTCAATGATGTGTAAACTCTATCAAAACGATGTCTAACATCAAGGACAAAAAACACTGCTATCAGGTAAAGGAGTTTTTTGGTTTTTTTTATCTAATACCTGAGGCTAAGCTGCCCAGTTTTATGGTTTAAGTTTGTTGTATAATAAAAAAGCTCATTGTGTCTATTATTACGGTAAAAAAGCTGGATAAACGTACAGATTAGTGTGTTAATATTATAAATTCGATCATAAATGAAGTTTTCAACAGTATCACATTGAAGCAAGTTTTTAATTTTGAAAAAAAATCAAGGAATTACAGAAAGCAGAGAAAATATTATGATGTGAAGATATGATAGTTATGTGCAAAAGAAAAGTACCATGATAATGTATATATGGATTTGTCCTGTTTCAGAATGGCTTCAGTATATAAACATGGAAAATAATCTGTCATTTTTGACATGTTCTGTATTTCTTTGTTGATTAAGTTATTCAGTATAGACGTTTCAATATCATCTTTATCAGTATAAACATTTTAGGTATTTTCTTTCACTTTTAAACTGTATCTTCGTTCCCTTTTCCTCGCACCTAAGTTTTAATTCGCGTAGTTTTGATTAAATAAAAAGGCTTTTGTTTTCCGAAAGCAACAACATTTATTGTGTTTTGAAAAGTAACGAATAGTTACTTCGAAGTTTCAGTGTGACCAATTTTAAGTTTGTTTTATCTAATGATGAAGAATTGTTTGCAGTTTAATTACATTTCTCAGTCGATCTTAATATTTTCCTTCAACACCAAACTGTTCGTTAAGGATTTTCCATAGCACGTAGTATTAGTCTAATAACTTGCACTAAACAGACTTTATCTACACTCAGAAACTGCAACGTCTAAATAGTAAAATCTTTATAACGTTATTTCATTACATTACGTTTGTGAAAGGTCTGGTGTGTATTTTGTGGGAAATCTTTATAACTTTGATGGCACTCGGAAGTTTATGCTCTTGTTTAACATTTACAGCTTGGTACACAATAAAAGTACTCAACATACTCACATTATCTGTCAAAGGGCAAGTATTATTACCTTCTTACAATATAGTTTGAGAAGCTTGCGTGTACAAAACCATTAAAAATATTTCACGACCAGTAGGAGGTTAAAAACGGTCTTTAACATTTGTACTGAAGTGTTTGTAATAGCCCATTTATGTCGAACGTAATCGAGTGTTCCTTGATATACAGTCGAGTTTTTGTGTAAATCACGTACTTAAAGGTACCGACATGTTAACACGATGTACAAGCTTACTTTAAATTTACTTGGACTATTTTTAAGCCTTTGTTTCGAAAACTAATCGCTAGATAGGAGTGATATTTAATAGGTAAACTATAGGAGCGAGATAACAATTAAAAACGATTCCAGTACCAGGTATAATTATCATTACAGGACGATAATAGTAAATTTCTAAGAGCCAACATATTAACGGTGTACGTTATGACCTGACCTGACCTGACCATCATTTATGCATGCAATCGTGGCAGATTGAAAAAACAGTTAAACCATAATGCCCGACCTCCAATAGCTGTACTCTGCTCAATGTGGTCTATCTTTTAGGTCTTGTATATCAGTGAATTAAGTTGAGCCCATCGCCAAAACATAAAAATGATCAGATTGGAGATTATGCTGGCTATGTGTGTGCATGTGTAGTAAATACCTTCTGATTATTCGAACGCTGAGCTTGTCCTAAGCAGACGGTGTCACGTTTGAGGGATGGAGCGTCATCTTGCGTGCGACTGTTTTATTCGAAATTCCACTTTCCTATAGTTAAGAGATAACATGTTCCAACATGGGTCAATAACGGTTATGAAAGCATGATTCCAATTCATATTCTTCTTTTTCATCACGCAATCTTTTTCTTCCATTGTGAAAATTGCGTTATTGTATGGAGTTATTACACAGATAACTGGAAATTCAATGTTTCTTTAGTAAGTTTATTAGTGATATAAATGTAATGACTGTTACACGTATGTTTGTATTCATACATCACTTCAGAGAAGAGTACAAAAAGTCACGTGTAATAGGTAAGCGAAAACAAAAGGCTTAGGGTACAAACAACAATAAGAAAAGGTAAAATTGCCTTAATGAGACTGATAATTCAAGAAATGGGACGAATACAACATGTATAATCGCAACCTTTAACGCTAGGAAAACATATAAACATGAAGATTATATGGGTACTGAAGTCTAGTATCCTATATCGTAGACTGTTGTGCACTGCTTGTAGCTAGCTAACTAGTCATGGAAATGTGCTTGGTTATAATGAAACTTGATTTATTAAAATAAAACATTACTATAGCCAAACCACTCGAGGTATTTCCTAAAGTTGGCGTTGTAGTGGATATGTGAAAACCATATAGAACCTAAAATGTCTAGCTTGAAAAAATACCATCATTAGATGAAAAAAATGGCGGTTTAACTTTGTTTAAAAGAATTGTAGGAATGAAAATACTTGTTAATCTTTACTCTGTTTAATGTACTGTTAAAGTAGATGTTGTATTGGTTTAATAAACAAATATTCGCGCTATTTAACAAAGATAACCTCGTACATAATTCGTAACCAACCAGGCATGGTGTTATTCAAGTAACTTATATTTAACATTGTATAGAATCTCACCAATAATATTATTATTAAATACGAGTAATGCCGGATAACCATTATGCTTAACTTTTATAACCACAAAGCCGACATTAGTGAGAAATTGTTCAAATTTAATGAAGAGTATCGTAATGAAATATGATAGTTTTGTGTTTGAAAAGTTCATAAATTCTCATCAGAGGTCATTACTGAATAACATCGTAAAGGACAGCCTAATTTCTGTAGCTTGAGATTAATCAACAATTATTGTAAACCTGTGAAAACGAACTATTAAGAAAACAAGAAAGCTTAACTGCACGAAAGAAAGTCTAAGAAGTTTCATTGGCTTGTCCTTAACATCTTGTGATGTCTCTGCTATGCCAAATCATGTTATTGTAATCTAATCAAAAACACTTTAGGTGTGAAAAAAAGTTGTTTTTGATAAGATATCATGACTTTCTGTTAATACGCATCAATAAACCACAGCAAGTAATAAAATGACACTCGATAGTAATCAGCATTAGTTTTAAGATGGCAAAGCACTTATTTGAAACAGTTCTATACTTTACAGAACCAAACAAATTCTGTAAAGTGCATGGTAATAGTTTTCCTTTCTAAAACAGTGTTAATAACTTCCTTTATAGTTACGCTATGGATTCTACTTTAATAGTTTCTTGTCGTCACCCGCATGCAATAGGTACAGTCATATGAAGCATAATTATTAACGTTAATTGTTCAAGCAGTTTAATGTAATGCTAAACACTCTTTAATTAGGATATTTCGCAAAATTTAACAAATTTGTATTTTTAAACATTTGTAATGAATATTAATCGTTCACCTGTATGATGGCTTGGAAGACATGAGCTAGAAACTGATAATCTATTTTTGCTTAACCAAAATGTATTTAATCTGCTCATCCTTTCACCCTAAAGTTCTGCTATTCTGTATTAGTTGCCTTTAATCCGAATGATAAAAACTAAAAACGGTGTACGTTTACTCATAGTTGAAGCTGGTTCAGACAGCTCACGTGAATTTTTACGTAGACGTGCACAAAATCTTAGTCAAATTGAGCGTATTTTGTTGAGTAATTTTCCATGTGATCGTATCAACATTTCGATCACACAGTAATAACGTGTAGGTGCTGCATCTGGCAACTTAACCTGTGTGCCTTTGTATGGAAAAGCATGAATACCCGTTTTATGTTCCATCTGCTTGAAGTATGCAATAGTTGAACAGGAAATGTCTTATCTTGGTGAAACCATGCCTTGTTGTCTTCACTTCTAGACGTAGAGCCGTTTTGATTGTATTACATACTGTTTGTTGCCTTTGGGACGTGAACAGCTTTTTGCTACGGACTTTAGTGTTCTTGAATTCTCATCTGTTATAAGGCATTGCTCTTTGCTGAGCCCTTACTGTGAAGGTCCTGAATCTGCAAGTTGATCCGTATTCATTTTGTTTTTCCCGGTGCAATTAAAGACAAGAGGTATCCCGTCTTGGAAGTTCTGAATTCCTGATCTGAACTTTCTCATTTTGTCACTGTAGAAACAGGGAAATTTATAATTCGGGTCAATCTACCAAAACCTGTGTTACGTGGAACATCGTATCATAATTAAAATTTTTAATGATTTAGAACAGTGCTTTCCAAACATTCAGCTTGCAGCACATCTGTGTATTGCCGTACAGTTTAGGGAAGCACTGATCCAGAACAGGGAAAACATCTTTATATAAATTTCTGTGATCAGTATAGATTAAAATAGGCAAGAAAATTGTTCATATTTAAGGATAAGTAATTAGTAAGAAAGTGATAAAAAGTAACATCTCAGGAATACAGTGTACTTATAACATTGAAAAATAGTCTTATCTTGAGCAGATGGCATACAAATGTATATGATTCAAACATGCGACAGTTTAGAAACAGTCTTTCAGGACCCTACTTTGCGAATTTGTTTGACTGAGTAAAAAGCGTAAAAACAACTGTGTATTGTTAAAAAAAATTGCAAAAACCTAAAATGAGATATTAACCTGATTTTAATGATATTGCCCATTGTTAACTTTAAATTGAAAATAAAATAAATGTTATACTTAAATAGATCTATGTTGCATAAACAATAGTTTGGTGAAATATATTTTAAGCTATAAATGGGTACGTTGAAAAGTAATGTTGTTAAATTGAGAAACCAATAAATCATATATAATTACATAGTTTGCTTTTACAGTTATCTGGGAGTCATTTCATTCAACTACAAAATTGAGAGATCTGTATGCTTACTAAACAGTGTAAATGTGTGTGTGTGTTACATGCAGTTTGCATTAGAGGGTTAATTATACACATTTTTTACTATACGTAAAATTCCTTGATTTTAAACCGAACCGAAATTCACCAGTTTTATAGAATTTGAGAAACCTTTGTGTCAAATCTTGGCATGTTGTTATAAATAAAGTGCTATGTTCTATTGTTATACGAGGTAGGTCCCATAAAAATTTATACCGAAGTTAAATGTGATATATGTTTGAATTTAACCGGAATTATATTTTTCTGAGTCACTCTGTACAATCTTTATTCATTTCTTAATAAAATAACCTGTCATACCTTTTAAAAAGCCGACATTCTCAACAGCAATTTTGAAAAAATAAATGGCAGTGACATGAAAAATGTTTATATGAAATAATCTCAATATGATTAAAAATAACGACTATTGTCAGTGACAAGTAAAGTATATTGCAATCTGTAATCATCTGTCCGTTGTTTTATATACTTAAATAAAAATTGCAGATTTGACGTTTGTTCAGATAACTTCGTAATTTTCCAACTAAGCTCCTCAGTTATTCTAAAGTTTTCAATATACTTTGTACGTGTTGGAAGTAAAAAGTATGGAATTCCAACAATGTAAGGCTGGAAATAAATGCAAACTGTCTTACGACGTAGTATATCGGTAAAAAAAACAAGCAAACACTGGTGTTATTGTCGTGAAATAATACGAATTTATCTAACGCTTTTTCCATGCCAGTCGTCCCTAATTTGAAAATGACAGACCAGAGGGAAGGCATTCCACCGTCATGTATTGGGTTAGTCTTGTTGGAACGAATATTAATATCTGACTGTCGCTCTTGTAACACATCCACATTGCAAAGTGTGAAGCATGATTCATTTTATGTTACTCATTTTTATTTTATTTTTTGTCATAAAAGGATGCCAACTTCGGAGATTTCGGCGCCACAGTCTGGTGCTCTAATCACTTGCCGCGCTCAGTCCTCATTTAATGGAACTGGACTGAAGTAAAACAAAACATGAATATACGTTCAGCACTCACTCAGCGTGTGTTAAATAAACGTTTGGTCAATGTATGGAACTGCAGCTGTTTCTTTGTGTGGGTGAGTTAATCCATGGTCATTTGGACAGTGACAGATGGATGCTGTCACGCGAGAGGTAAAATAGCCACGATGGTAACGTATACGCATTTCACGAGTTCAATTCGAAATAGTGCCACCTGTTGTACACCTGTGAATATACCAAAGTCAATCGTGACATTCTGTCAGTGATTTGATCGGTTTCTGAAGTATGTTGAACGTTACTTGAACGTGATATGTGCGCCTCCTGGTGATTGAATAATGTATCTTATTTACAACTGGTGATTATGCAAAATGCTAGTTATGAAGCTCATGTTACTTGATCGCATTTGGAATGTGACATTGGATATATTACCGAATTTGTACATGTAATTCTGCCATTTGTGTGGGAGTATGGGGCCTCGTAAGGACAAAATTTTGAGACCACAAGAATGGATGTTATAGTTTTTTTAATGACATTAAAATTAGTTAACTTTAATTATTAAATTGAACTTCTTGAATATTTATCTAACACCAGATAACTTTGGTTAATTAGTTATAAACCAAGCGGCCAACTATAAACGATAAATTTAAATTTTAGTTATTTACGAGATTTGCTATACTATATTACTTTCAATTGTTTTTTTTAATCAGTACATAATCGTATTTTGTAAAACTGATTTGAAATTTAGATCTATTGCACATTTTATTGCAAAAAAGTATCGTTTTCTTTGCTTGGTAGTAACACATTCGTTTTTGTCTCTAGATACATTGAATAATTTACAACATAATGATAGCCATGTATATTTTATGAATGTGTCATAAAGTTAACGCCTTATACATATTTTATTTATAGGTTAGTAAATGTTATTGACCAGTTAGTTGTTAACATGTGTTTCAAATGTGCAGTTTTATGAATAAAAAAACATGAAAATTACTGAGATAAGTGTTAATTTTTAGGCGAGTGAAATAATGAATGTATCTTTGCTTATTCTAGGTACAAAATATGTAAGTGTTATAGCTTTAAGTAGGTTAACACAAGTTTGTGTTTTCAAACGCCAGTAGTATATATTCTGCTTAAACTATCCTCAAAACGCTTCGCTCTTGGAATGTATTGATACATATCAAACACTGAAAAATAGATGCAGTATATTTATATTTTAAAATTAAGGTTTAAATATCGAAAGGTGGCGAAGAGTTATTAAGCAACAAGTTTAATTTTGTTGATAAAAATTACATAAATTAGAGATTTTTTCTTCAAATCCCTCTTAATTTTCTATTTTGATTTCAGATCAGAAACGTGTAAAAACAGCATTTCAGATGTATCTTTTGTCTTCCCCGCCCATTATGAAAGCTCGTGAGTTTTGGTAGACAAAGGATTCTTTGAAACATATACCATTATATTAATTGAAATGTTGCGGTTGAAATAGTATTTTCACACGCTTTTAATTTTGAATCGTAATGAAAAATATACTAGTAGTGTATATTATTGCGTTTCAAAGAATTTTTTTCGTTCATCGTTTAGCCTAACTGATAAGTTGTATTGAAAGATCTTTTGAGTAGTGACTTGTGGAAAATAAAGGATCTGAAACGCAATCTACACACTAGTCTGGTTTATAATATTTTTTTTTAGTTAAAGATGGGCACATTAAGACAAATATGAAAAAAAATATATGTATTTGCAGTTTGTAGTTAAGCGCATGGGCGATCGGTTTTCTGTCCACCATGGGTATCGAAACTCGGTTTCTAGCTATGTAACTCGGCAGACGTATAGTATAGTCGTGCCACTAGAGAGCTGCTGTTAAAGAGATTATCGCAATTTTTTAAATTATATTGTAGTTATACAAGTTTTGATAACTTAAATCGCCTCAAAATATAAAATATTTTTAATTGCACATCCCATGTTCTGTATTTTGCAGCATTAACAACAACTTCCAATGTAAAAAAACAATGTATAAACATGAACAAGTTACAAAACTAATAAATTTTGAAATCTTCTATGTGTTTGTGTTTAGCAAATGAAACATGAAATCCAGTGATTACCTTTAGACTTGCATTAAGCGTAATCTACCTTATAAACATTGTACCCCATTGTATACTGCCATTCTTACCTAATTACTATAGGTATAGTATTAAATGAGTTATTGTTTGAAGTATAAATTTCTCGTGTTTATCATGAAAAGTTAAAAGTTAATATTTGGTAACGTAAGTCATAATAGCTTTGCAAAACAGTTAAAAACTTGTGTAAAAATAACATTTATTTTTGCTGCTAAAATTTAATATAAATTACTTATAGTATATTCAAGAAATGTAGAAAATCGTCATAATTGACAACTTGTCAGTTACAAAGAGCTATTTTAAGTTTCTGTTCAAAACGACACAATTAAAAAAGATATCTATGCAATTTCAACAGAAATTATTATTTTTTAACTATAAGAGTTTAACAACACTTACTAGAAAGATAGCATACTGTTTTAACAGAAAAGAAACAAAAGTAATTGTATTTTCAGTTTTTTCTCCAAAAGAAAATTTGAAACGCCTAGTATATTATGCGTATAGTATTTTCATCTTCTAATACATTTTATAATGTACTTAAAATTATTTATAGATCTTGCAATGAAGGAGTTTGATAAATTCTTTTTTATGTAAAACTGAAAATTTTAAAATGTTTCGTCTAACGTCATTTAGCAAATGTACATTGTTAATAGATTAGGGTTATGAAAACAAAATTTGTAAGGAATATATTATGAATAAAGCCTGTCGTGACAAACTGAACTTGACAATTGCTTCTAGGTGAGTGCAAAGTTAGTAAATGGTTACCTTCAGTTCACATTATTTTGCCCATAGTTAATGCTGATAAAACTATTTACACAGATTGAAACTTTAAACCAGAAATGAATACAACTAATTTACTCTATAGTAATTGCTTATGACGATTAGAATGTGCTGATTGGATTAACCTTTATTAGCGATAGTTTTGGGCATAATTTCACAAGGTTCGGCCGGTTTAGAAGATATTGATTGGTCCTAAACCGGTATACTTAGCTATATGGACCTACAAGGCTTTCTAGTTTAGTAGTTATTGTTTAGTAATTTAATATTTAATTATTACTTAGTCTCATAAGTGTTAAACGTTAATTAATTTAAAGGTGAGAGTTGTGACAAATTTCGTTACATCACCGTAAAAGTCAGTCGTTGTGTGTGTAATCTCTGTTGTAAACTGACATCACATTACTTGAACCTACTGTATTTTTCTCATTGCCGTGAGTATTGTTACATCACAGTGTCTCGTAGTTTGTGGGAAGTTGTAGGCTTCAGTTTATCAATACATATATATAGGTGACCATATGAGCAAAAAATAAATAAGAAAACATTAAATTAATGAAAGTGAAGTTAGACTGCATGTGAGTTTAACCGTGACGGGCGATTTTTAGAGTTTCACAGTGGTATTGTCATAACAGAGTTAAATAACAATAATTTGTTCAGCCAAATTGTGTTTTTAGGTAATTGAACCCGTCTATGTGAACTTTGATGAAAAGGAGACAATTATTTAAAGATCTTGATACATGCATCTAATATCTTTCACCACATGTCATTGTCATATGTGCAAATTATCATGATATTCGATCAGAGTAAGCTGCGTCCATATAGCGAGACTAAAAAGTAATGTGGTCATCAGTAAAACTAATTACTACAGGTTACATGCTATTTAGAATGACATAAAATCTTTAAGTGAATATTGATTTACAATGTCTTGTAAACAAGCTATACACACACGCACACATATCTGCGAATAACGCTAAGTGAACGTTGTGCGATGAATGTTTGTTTTGAATTTTCGCGCAAAGCTACTCGAGGGCTATCTGCGCTAGCCGTCCCAAATTTAGCAGTGTAAAACTAGTGGGAAAGCAGCTAGTCATCACCCACCGCCAATTCTTGGGCGCTACTTTTGTATCAACGAATAATTCGATTGACTATCATTATAACACTCCCACAGCTGAAAGAGTGAACATGTTTGGTGCGACCAGAATTCGAACCCATGACCCTCGGAACGCCTTAACACGTTTGGCCATGCTGGGCCTGTGCGATGAAAGATAATCTTGTATACAGTTTTTTTCACGTGTATTTCAATTGATTTGTTCCAGAACACAGTGTTTGTTGTTTCACCGAATTTTGAGAATGTAAAATAGTACGCCCGAATTGTAATAATTCGGTTATCAATTGTGCATTGTTGTTTCTGATTTGTTCTTCCATCTGGTGCGTAGTCTATAACATCTGTATTTTTGTAGCAGATTTTATACAATCATTGGTGGACGTTTAAGTTGTTTAACTGTTATCTCTGACTAAATTTTTGTTAAAAGAAATGTCCACTTCTTAGCCATGTAATTCATTGTTTAAGAGTAAATGTCGAAAGGTTAAAAACCTGCACTTCTTTTGGTATTTGGAGCTTAGAAAGCCCGCGAGGGTTTTATATAATAATAGACTGAGTGGGTCAAGTTTAAAGACCTGTATAATGATGTATGTTTCTGTCGGAACTTCGAGTTAATATCGAGTTTTACTACTTTGGCCGTGACGATTTTAATCATCTCACTCCATTTGGAAGATAACGTTACTCTGGCGCCGACAGTGTCAAAAACTATTAACAAGTGCTATTTTGGCTTAGCTGGGATGTACTGCTGTAGGCCCTTTGCTAAAGGTTTTGAGGTCGTCAAAATATGATGTTTGAAAATAGGGTTAACCTCTTTGTTTTGGAATTGGAACATCACCTACAAGAGGGCAACAATGTTCGGTATGCGATGTTTTCTGAAAACCGATGCAAGCTCCTTTATTTCTGGGGTGCATGATACATTTTCCCAAAATGTAACAAAATACCAGCAAAACTAGAAATGCCAAAACATTTATTTGAACAAAATAATTTAACAAAATATTCTGTAATTTGTTACATCACATTTTAAAGTCATGTCAAAGAATTGTGCGTTTTGATCGTATCATTGAAATAAGTTACATAGTATTAATGTATTTTGTTGTTATTGTACGATTATTTCAAAGCGTATTGTTCAGTATTTTTAATATCAAAGTATTTTTCATTCGTATCACAACATTTTTAGTCATACTAAAACTTTTGTTCTTAACTCGCAAGCAGGGCCCGGCATGGCCAAGCGTTTTAAGGCGTGCGACTCGTAATCTGAGGGTCGCGGGTTCGCATTCCGGTCGCGCCAAACGTGCTCGCCCTCTCAGCCGTGGGGGCGTTTAAAGTTACGGTCAATCCCACTATTCGTTGGTAAAAGAGTAGCCCAAGAGTTGGCGGTGGGTGGTGATGGTTAGTTGCCTTCCATCTAGTCTTACACTGCTAAATTAGGGACGGCTAGCACAGATAGCTCTCAAGTAGCTTTGTACGAAATTCAAAAACTCATTTTCCATTTGTTTCAGTAAATTGTGTTGATCTTGCCCCCCAGTGGCTCAGCGGTATGTCTGCGGACTTACACGCTAAAATCCGGGTTTCGATACCCGTGGTGGGCAGAGCACAGATAGCCCATTGTGTAGCTTTGTGCTTAATTCAAAAACAACAAACAACAACAACAATGTGTTGATCTTCATATTGCTTTGGAAAATTTATATATATACACACACACATAGTGAAAGAGAAATGGTATTTTATCCGTAGTATTTTTTATTACTGATAAACGTTTGCACGAGTGCCATAAGACAAATTTATACGTAATGTTTTAAAAATAATTCGAATCATAAAATTTAGAGCTCGGCGAATGTTATCGATTTTTTTTAGTGGCTGTTGGCATGTATGTTTCAGGGCCTGTGAGGCACGCGAGGGATTTGTTCACCAATGACCCAACAATAAACAAAACGTGTTAATTTGATAAACTTGTTGTTAACGGTATAGTTTAAGATCAATTTTCACACGCATTTGTAGGTCGAGTGACACCAAAACTGGTGCTTTAGGTGTTTGTGAAACTTATTTCCCAACTGTCAGATTTTAAACAGAAATAATCTGGACTGAAGTTATTTATTTCCGTCAAATGGATTTAAGTTATACTTTTCATGTTCATCATTGAGACTAAATTCATGCGTTCAGCATGGATATCCGATTGGAATAAGAACTGCATATTTAATTTGATATATACATCACTGAATTGAATTTTAATTTTGATCCAAGTTATTATTACTAATACACTAGAGTTTTTACCTCGTATAATTTATACGTGTTGGCAAAAGAAGCGATCAAATCTTTTTGATTTTTTGATTATTTTATGTAATGAATGTTAGAATACTTACAAAATTTCTGGAGCGAATCATGCATGTAAATTGGTTTATTTGAAAATTAATCAGCTTGGGTGACACTTTATAATCTCGGTGTTTAAGACTGCATTCCACTAATAGGAATTTCTTTTGAAGCTATGAACCCCTTGTCATATTGTGACATTAATGAAATGCTTCACAGTGTGTGTTAATAGAGCTCTTGGGAGATTATTTGCCCTTCTAGCTTTGGCTTAAACCACATAATATCCTTAGCCAGCTTTATTAACTTCATCGTAAATCAGTTATGTGCTCTGGAATCCGTTAGAATGCTGCCTATAATACAAACTCAATTTCACAGTAGCCGTACCTACTTTGCAAGAAAACTAACAACCTGATAAAACACCGCGAAGGTTCCAACGACCCAGAGTAGAGTGTTGATAGAAGCTATTTGTAGGTTACCTGTTGCTCAAAATGATGACCATTTATTATTATTAATTGTAATAATTATTGAAGAATCTCAGAGTGGCTCTGCTGGTAGAATCTGTTCAGAATTTGATTATAAGTATTAATAACACAGTTTAGAGTGCGATCAATGCCAAAGATTGGCCGATTCCAATTTAAAAAGAAACTCGGCAGTCTCGGTAATTTTTGGTTGATTTGCTTAATATATTTTTCTAAGTTATCTGTAAAAAAAATGGCAACACCGTTTGCATACCAGGACGCTATAAATGTAAAATGAATTAGTTCAATGAGAATAATGGTCATAAATGTATCTGAGCAGTAATATACAACGGTAACCATTTCAGTACTACTTAAGAAATTGGGCTTCATTCCTGAGTTATTCTAGACATTGAAACAAGTTTTACGCAACACTTCCTATATTAGGTACCGCATATTAAAATTTAAATGAAGATTAAAATATGAAAATGCAAACACAAGTGTAATATAAAGCAAAGAGTTTTCGCACTATTGTTACTTTTAACAAAGATTTTTGTTATCTGAAATTACTGTATTATTGCGCAAGCTTAGCAAGATTGTAAAAATAATTCACTTTTGTCAATGGTCCATTACATAGCTTCAGAAAAACCTAAAAATTGGTAATTTAAAGCAACGCAACTCGTGCACAGTATTTTTACTGGTTTGTTTGCAAGTAAACACATAGCTGCACAATAAACTATCTGCTCTGCCTACCACATGTATCGAAACTCCGGTTTTTAACGTTGTAAGTTCGCAGACATACTGCTATACCAATGTGTGTGAGTGGGGGGTACTGGCTTCTTATTACGACGATAAAATTTCAGTTTGACATTGAGTTTTATAATTGTATATTGTGTGTAGTATTATAAACGTTGATTTATTTGAAACATGGAAATGGGCACTGTATATGTGGTGGGTTGTTATTAAGCACAAAGCCACACAAAGTGCTATCTGTGCTATACCTACCTACCTACCTACCTACGAGTATTGAAATCTGATTTCTAGCGGTATGAGTCCACAAGCATACCTCTGTGCCACTAGGGGATTTATCTGGTGGGATCCCATAATGTGAAAGAAATGAATATTTTTTTATTCTCTAATATATATATACTCTTAAGACAACGCAAAAAGGATATTTTTGTTATTTTAAAGAGAAATATATGTAATGACGTTACAAGCTCAGAGTATGTGATGTTACACGTGTTAAGGCACTGATTGTCAGACCAAAATGACAATAAAAGTTGTACGCTGAAAACAGAGGAAAATATCGGATTTTTCGCCAAAACGCATTCATGTCCAATAAATTTGTTTGAGAGATCTACATGTTCTACAAGTGCAACATGTGCAAAATCCCTTTAAAAGTGACGGGTTCTCGGTTTCCATAGCTCAGTGTTAAGCCACCGACACGCAATATAGTTACGCCAAGACTGACAGAAGCACAACGCAACAACAGGCGAATCTCAAGCAGATGTTGCCAGAGCTGTGAATGTCCACCCAAGCACCACCACAAGGCTATGGAATTGTCACCAACAACATGGATTAACTCGTGACCGTCCATGATCTGGCAGACCTCGTGTGACCACGCCCGCACAAGATCGCTACATCCGGTTACGTCACCTTCGGGATAGGACCACAACTGCGATGTCTACTGCCTTAACCATACTAGGGCTGCGTATGATTTCCGATCAGACCATACGCAACCGTCTACGAGATTCTTAGGCCCCATGTGCAACCCATCATGGTGAACGTCAACGACATTTTTCAACATGACAACGCCAGCCCTCACACAGCCCGACTCACCACTGTCTTCTTAAGACACCACAACATCAACCTTCTTCCCTGGCTTTCCAGATCACCAGATTTAAACCCCATCGAACATCTTTGGGACGAGTTGGTCCGACGTCTGCGACGGCGACAACCTCAACCGCAGACTCTACCTCGGCTTGAAGCAGCTTTGCAGGCTGAGTGGACAGCCATTCCACAGGATGTGATTCGTCATCTCATCGCTTTCATGGGCAGGAGATGCCAAGCAGTTATTGATGCACACGAAGGGCATACTCGCTATTGACATTGAGTGACATTAAACGTCTAGTCGAGAGCGTGGACGTTGCAGACTTTGAATGTTCAGCAGTGAATGTGCAAAGTTTCACACATCTCATACAGAACCACCCGGAATAAACTTGTAACCAATATGTCTCAAATTTTGCCTTTTGCGTTTCTTTTTTTTAAGAGTATATATACCTCCTTCAAATGGTCTACTATTCGAAAATAAGTTTCAACAATACCTTGTTGTTTTAAAGAAGTAGTTTAGGCTATGGAAGCAGCGTAGTTTTGTCTTGTGGTAGATCTCTTGATTTCGGAGCTGACGAGCCCAGTTCGAATACATGGCGTATCACAAAATATCTGCAACCCAAGAGTTGAATCACAATCAGTCCTTCAGCGTAGATGGTGGGTGGTAGGGTGCTGCTGACTAGTTCTTTCCTGTTGGGCAGTCGTTCAAAAGTAGGCGTGGTGACGGATAGCCAAGATGGCTTTGGCATAAATGCAATACAATTAATACAGTTATTCACTATTTCCTATAGTGTATTAGTTGAGCAGTTAAATAGAAGGTTGAAGTCAATTTAAACCGTGAAATATAGCCGGAGTGTTTAGATTGTCTTCTTTGATTATTTTATTATGTTTTCGTTTTTGTATAGATAAACATTATGGCTTATACTTTAACGAGGTTTTGAAAAAACAGTATTTTTATTTCTACAACTCAAATGATATAGCTTTAGGTGAAATTATTGTGTACATTTTAAGGATTAGGGTAATGAGTATTTTATTAAAGTGTGCAGGTTGCGGTAATCTGTCGGTAAAATACCCTCATAACATTGACTATAATAATTACTTTTCGTTGAAATACTGTTATCAGTTTAGAGTAAAAAGGTGTTGTTATAGCAAATCCATTAAAACTGGCTCAGATATGGAAATTTATTTATTTTTATAACTGTGAGTATTGTTAAAGAATATTAGGTTAGTGCGCGCGATGTTAATTTCAGCAAAACTTCTGAAATATTTAAAAATCGATATTCACAATTGAAAACTTAGAGGAAAATAAGTAGTTAGTTGATTTGCATTAATGAGCAATATTATTTTTCTGAGTAATTAATTTCACCAATTGTTCAGCAGTAAATAGTATTTTAAAAATGTTTCAAAGTGTCTTGTATGTGTAGAAGAAGAAGAAAAAAAGCCTTATTTCTGCGCTTTATGTATTGCATGTTGATTGACAGTAATATTAAGGTAAGTGTTAATACAGTTTTCATTATGTTGGTTTTTTAGTTAGTTTTTATTACTCAAAATTTAACGACACAAGTGTGTCCACTTATTTGACCATTCGGTTCAAACTGTGTTATTGTGCTATGGTTTCGCATGCTTATCAAGTTGTCTCAATGTATATATTAAAATTATAAATATATCTAAACACACGCTTTGAATAGCTGATAATGACGAATTATCCCTTCTGTGATGATAACATTGTAATCTTCGGGTGGGTTATAAGTGTTTGATATTTACTGGTCAGTAATGCCTATTTTAAGTGCACTTACAGTTCAATAAATAGAGAATTAAGTCTGTGCAATGTATATTTATAATAACATCGAACTTACGGGGTAATGAATACTCAAAGGCTATTATTTTACTATCTATTTTATTTCCAACCCAATTCTCATGACACAATGAAAAGTATTTTTAATTTGCTTAAATTTGGCAGTCAGTGTAATTAGATCTAAATGTATAGAAAATACTGCTTAAGTTTCAGTGTATTTCGTTATGTACTTGGAACACTGATGTTCCCCTTTCTCACAGCCTTTGCAGTCTCCCGGTGAGTTTATGGACTTACTCTACAAAGTTATTAAAACTGTTTCACTCCAATGTTCCATCCTTACTATGTTCATTCTAAATTATAACGAGATATTAGGTTTTTTTATCACTGGAATATCACGTTAATTTTCAAAACAATTTAAACCGTAAATTGGATCGAGTACGAAAGGTGTATTTTTAATGTTTTATCGATACGTGACAATTTGTTTGGCCATAAATGCCTTAAAGCAAAGTTAAAAACACGTTTATTTTTTTAATTCCAACGTAAAAAAATAACTAAATAAAAGCAAACGTATTTTCAGTGATGGATTCGGACTCTTCCATCTTGTATTTTATAATTACAATTAGGAACAATAATAAATAAGGAACTTATTCATGAAGGAAAGGTAACATTTATCTATACAAGTAATAAACTTATGTGGTTAAGATATGTTATAACATTGCGTTGTTTGAGTACCAGTCACAATGCTTATCCACAAGCGCGTTTTTATGCTAGGAATAGACATGTTTTTGCAAATCAGGAAACCTGTTATTTCTGTGTTTTAAAATTTTTCAAGTTTTGATAGCATTCCAAGCAGATCAAATTTTTGAAGCCTGATAAAGAAATCTATTACATCATCGATGATTGTTTCAAAAGTCATGTAGGTATACATCAGACAAAAATATTGCTTTCTCTTGAAGTTGGGTATTTATTGAAGTAATACATTTCATAATGTTTAATGGTGAAACTTCCGTACAATAATGTCCATCCCCATGTTTCGTAAAGGAAATTTGTTGTGAACTAAAACGGTTACTTTATCCATTGACCCTTTCCCCCTCTCGTTTTGGAAACTTATGGACTATTGTTGTATTCTAAAAAAAGACGTTCAAGTTCGGTATGTCATGGAACTGAAAACTGATCGTTTTCATATAACCTGATAATTGATGTGAGAAAAGTGTGTTAAGAGTTCACTGGTGCGAGGTAGGAGTTTCGTTTTTTTTTAGACTGACAGGTGCTATCGAATTTTAAATATATCGAGAAAATAATAATTTCATGAATTATTGTGATATATCTTGTGTAACATGTATGTGCTACATCCATAGTTTGTGTAAATGAAAACAGTAACTTCCTAATTAATACTACAGCTGTGTTCAAACACAAACGGATACAATTGTTTTAATGGCATCAAATCAAGAACGGTGTAATTGATTTTACATGAAACATTAATTCTTGCTGACATATGTGGGTTTCAAGATTTTCTTACAGTGATACTGAACATAGAGATTATTGCATTTACCCTATGTCTTTTCGGTAACAGATTAGCAGTATACGTAAAATACTGTTTATACTGTACTCGAAAAAAAATACACGAACGAAGAATAGTAATCGGTCAAGCGGGTGTTTTACAGGTAGACTCGCGGACACTGGCTTTGGTCAAATAACGGATTAAGACCGCTTAGATCTTTGAACGTTATGAACTGATTTAGATTTTACCATATATAGTTTAAAAAGCATTGCATATTCATTGGAATAATATTCAACCGTCATATATTAGCCTACTTTGGAAAGATATGTTTGGAACTTAAATACCGAACGTTTCCTTGTGTGGACGAGCTCATTTTGGACCTAATAAAGTGTGAAATTAATTAAGAGATGTTTGACCAGTTGGAGTTAGTATTGTTTCGTGACCTGTTTACGATCTCTCCTGTGAACTCTTTCGTATTCTAAAGACGGCTGGTATGGCATTAAAACTTTAATTAAAATAAAGTACAGAAATGTTTCGCTGTTAGAGACTAGCCAATGAGCCAGTGTCGCTCGAGTTGGTACAATCAGATGTAGTAAGATTGTGAACATTGTGAAAATACTGTTAACATCATTAAACAGAAGTATGAATGGAGTGATTTTTTTGAGTGCAGCGTAGTACGATAAACTTAAGAGCGGTACAAGGGTTTTGTTTTGCTGTTGCCCACTTGCAAACGAACGAATATAGGTTGCACGGTAATGACCAAGTTGTTTCACATTTTCTAATTAAGTGTTAATTTTCTTTTGTTTTTTGCAAGATTTTAAAATATTGGATTTCTATCATAAAAACGATCATCAGTGTATATTATTGCATAAATAATCCTCTGATCATTCTGTAGATTATTCTGCGTTACATGGTTGGATTTTTACGTGGACACCTTTCTACTGGATTTGACGATTATTTATTTTTTTCAAGGTCGATTGAGGTTATTTACCTGCCCCTTCTGCGTTTAAGCGCGGCCTCAAGATATTGGTTGCATCACGTGTATGTCCGCATGCTCTCAGTTTTTGAATACACGCGCATATAAACAAGTGTTAACAACTACAGCTAGATGTCGCAGAAAGAATGGGTTACAAATGTTGCTACGTACTTCAATGTACATTATATTTATGTGAATAAAACATATATAAGTAGTATTACTCATTATGAATTAACAAAATCAGAGTAAAATAACCTAGAGAAGTAATTTATGGGAATTTAAATTACGGTATTCTGCCTTCGGTTTTCAAGCTGTTTCTTAGCCCTATAATAGGAAATGTGACTGTTGAAACCCAGTGTATTATTAAAAGTCTAGAATAACAACTGAAGTAGTTTACAAAGAACTTAATTCTATATTTAAATGGTTCATAAAATTAAAGAAAAAAAATAAGTTTAATATTAGCTGTCACCTTTACGAAATATGTGTACGACTGGTTATTGCTCAAAAAAAGAAATTAGTCATTTCCTCAAAGTATAATGGTTTTGCTTTAAATAACATTAAAACATTTTGTTCATAAAACAATATTTGTTCTGTTTTGGTGTTAAAGATTAGTATTAGTTTTGTGTGTGTGTGTGTGTGTGTGTGTGATATAAAATTCTTAAACAGTAGTGAGACACATGTTTCATTCGTTTCTGTGCACGCTGAATTCCAGTAAATATTTTGAATAACAGGAAACAGAGTTGGTAATGATACTAAAGTTGGTATACATTCAAAATTTTTGCTTTGTGTCGTTATTTGTACCGTGTCACAGCATAATAGTATCCAAATAAGATGTTTCAATCGTTAAAACCCTCAAAGTTTTCGAGCATGTATATGATGTGATCCATAATATTTACTGTGATAGATCGCGCAGCACCTTACAGTTTCTTTCTCGAGTCCGGCATGACTAAGATGGTTAAGGCACTCGACTCGACTCGTAATTCGAGGGTCGCGGATTCGAATCCCAGTCACACCAAACATGCTCGCCCTTTCAGTCGTGGGGGTGTTATAATATTCGGTCAATCCCACTATTCATTGGTAAAAGAGTAGCATCAGAGTTAGCTGTGGGTGGTAATGACTAGCTGCCTCCCCTTTAGTCTTCACTGCTAAATTAGGAACGGCTAGCGCATATAGTCCTTGTGTAGCTTTGCGCCAGATTATAAACAAACAAATAATCATTTCTCGATCTTGATGAATGCATGCAATATTGTTTAAAATAGCACTCTTGTAAAAAAAAAAGTACTTCTTAACGTATTTGATATTCTAAACATTGTAATAAAGCTCCTATGCTGTTAATGAAGATCACATTTGCGTGGAAACAAATGTACTGTGACACGGCCAACACCAGCCTGCTTTGACCCTCTAACCTTTTCACGTGTATGTTTAATTAGAAAGAGAATGCGTGACGCATATGTACATCAACTGAATTCAAATTATATTTACACTAAGTCATCAATAAATAAACAAGTGGATAAGTTGATGATTACTGACTGACAGATGATAAACACTCGAAGTTCAGAAGAAAAGCAGTTTGCACTTAACAAGTGACTTTCAAATACCATAAAATACAATTAATGATAGTAAATTTAATTAGGACTTGTTATCTTGCAAATTTGTTAGTGTGTTTTAAGATTTGTTGTTTGTCAAACAAAAAGAGATTGTATTTCTAATACATAGGCTTTTAACTTAGTATATCTAACATGGTAAAAGAAAAATTATTAATGTATTTTAAGATTTATTGTCTACCATACAAGAAAAGTTTGTACATTTACGGACTTGTATTTTAGTTTATCAAAATAAGTCTATGAAGTGAAAGCGTAGAATATTCAGTTAATATGATACACGCTGATGTACACGACGTTTTACCTCCAATGACATCAAAGAAAATAACTACTCATTTCTCAGAAAATAATTGGGTGGGAGAACGTTTTTATAGAGGGCATGATTTTTGCCTGGAAATAATCAGTATAAGACACTAGGACACGGTCTTCAGTTACGTCATTAAACTCGTCGTGTCACAAGAATAAAAGTCTTTGTGTTTGCATGTGCATGTGTAAAAGATATCGAAAATCAGATATACCCGTGTATGTATCAGTTTCTTTTATAATATTTTAAAGCTATTTTTGCATGGTTGAATTGGAGGACGGTTTTATAGTTAAATATTACCGAATTTCATGTGTTGATACTCTTTTAGATCATAGTGCAATAATATTGAAATTTTTATATTTTTATTTGCGGTTGTTCGGGATAAATGCAGATGGTTACTTATAGATTATGGAAGAACATGTAATGCGTTAGGTTTCGTTGCATCTAAAATGTTGTGATGATTATAAAACTACTGTCACATATTAGACAAACATTTCCCCCAATTATATAATCAAACTGTTCTGACCAGACTGTTCTTGAATAGCAGAGCAAGGGATATGTTGTGGTCCTTTGCGATAAATAATATTTCGACATTGTTAAACGAGATAAAGCCATAGGGTACGACGTTCCTAGCAAGCAAGTATCGTAAGTGTAATGTATTACAATTCCAAATATCCTGAAAGTGAGTTAAATGATAATTTAAATTTAGAAGCTAAATAAATCTCGATATGAATTCAACTTATTACACTTATCAAAAAAGACATACTCAGTTTTTTAATACAAATGTAGTTTATTATACAAACAATAATACAATTTACAATAACAGTTATTACAAATCATGATTTATTATTACAAACCTACAAGAAATATTGAATCCTTTATCTGGTTTGGAACATTCCTGGTATGTTATCGAGGGTTTACATTGAGCAAACTAATCTTGAGTTTACGTAGGTGCAATTTGCTTAATAGGGAGCCAGCTAATTCTGCATTCTCCGTTGATCGCACGTTGAGTGTTTCACCGCTGAAGTTGTATAAGGTCTTCGTACAAATACTAATGACATTTTTGAGTCCGCTGAAATTAAATAGTTTGTAATTTTCGAAATCTATAAACGTTTGTGGTCAAATATCTGAAATTACATATTAATAAGCGTTACTAATAACTATAGCTTCTAAGGTTTATAGTTTATCAACTATATAGCATACCAATAATACATAATGTTTATTGGCGAGTCGCATTGGTTACATTTATAAGCGTGAGGTGAGTTTCTAGAAATTTCAACCTGCACAATAATTTTGACGATACACGAATGTTGACGTACCTGTATTGTTGATTCTTACACTCTTGAATCTTTTACAACTTTAGTGAATAGGTTGGAATTTTGGAGTATAGATTTAACAGTACAAGTCATGTACATTTCTAAATATAAATTTAACTTTAAAAAACAGATATATGATGAAAAATCCATCATATAATGTCTTCATAGAATTGGTTTAACTTGCACAGCAGAGCGTCAATGACATTAACAAGTTCCAAAACGCCTTCACCTACTCCATGTAAAGCCTATAGTTAGAAAGAGAGTCCTTCAACCCCTGAAAAGTCTTTTCGCTGGAATGAGCATATCTCTTGGAACTGTTATTAAGATAACATACAATAATTCTAAGGTGTCAAAGGCTCTCAAGCTTTTAGGTGCACATAATGATATATAAATGTTGTTTTTCTGAGAAAAATACCGATAAACTGGAATAATACCAATCTGTTCAATCACCGACCTATCAGATTTTCGTTCCTATGAACTATGAACGTCTCATCTGCTTACACATTTCTTACACCAAAGCTGATTAGAGAGCTGATTGAGCAGTGATTATATTATGCAACAACATCAGCTGGTATGAGCAGCACAAGTAAAGAGCTGGAAGTTATAAAGCAAGCTCTTCTCTGGATTGCTGAAAGTAATGAGCCACAAATAGACAGTGGTCTTAGCATATTATTCGCAACTAGCTGACAAGTAGTACTGCATGAAATTCAGTAGTTAGTACCCGGGGGGATAGCAGAAAGCATTATGATTGCTAGATGAGGCCTGACTTGTGCTAAGCCATGCAGGGATAAAACAAAACGAGGAAAATGATAACTCACAGAACAAGCCTCTTTATGAAATCAAACAACCCTATTGAAAGGATATCGATATTCTCTACATTATTTGTGTGAAAGTTTCAACCATCGTTGACATTCAAAATGAATGTTACTGCAGGGAAATAATGTCATTTGGTGTGGCTAGAACGAGCAGATGGTAAGAAATTATCAGAATAGTATACAAAAAGAAGGCCACTAATCATATCAGAAAAGTAACTCCCTTCTAGTTCATAAAAAGTCGTCAGTTTCTACATAACGGATCAGCACCTATTGGCTTAATTTCTGGGATCGTCCGTTAGTAGTAGTTGCGTTAGATTTTTTATGCTTTTTATCAGCTTAAGTGTAAGCTTAGAATTAATGTATTTAAGAAAGAAGCTGAAATACCTGTCAATTGATGGGGAATGTTTAAACTTAATTAAAACGATGTAAGTTTAACAATAATCAAAGCAGCAACTTTCTCTCGAAATTTTAAAATTATTACAAAGCATTTTTATAAACAACATTTGCAGTTTGCTTTCCATCTATTAACAAATAAAGGTTTTAAGTGATCCGACGCTTGAACACGTCTTATTGACCATGAGAAAAGCATGGCTGTTTTAAGACACAATCCAGCAACTTTCATACTTTAACATTGAATCCCTTTAGAATATCTAACATTGTTTATAGTGTTAACCCGCCAAAAGTGTTTGAGGTTGACCCATTACACTGAGAGTAATTAATCAACAGGCTTTACAAAATAGAAATAGGGTTACAGTTCAAATTTGATTTCTTAGGACATTCTACATATTTCAAAGTATTTAAATAGAAATTTACTTGAGATTGGCCCAGTAAGCTCGTAGTAGTTAAGGTGCAAACACATATTTTCTTCACATATATATATATATATATAGAGAGAGAGAGAGAGAGAGATTGAACAAAAATAGAAAGGAAAAACAACAGTGGCATGGTTATTCTCTGAGAATTTCAAAAAATTATATCTGCATATCATTGTTACGAAGTAGATAAATCACGAATGCAAGGTTAAATATGGTCTTTACTTGAAAATAATCGTTTCTAAAATGTATAAATGATTTTCGATATACAGAAATGTACTTAGTTATACATTGTTTACCTGAGGAATTAGTGAGAGAAAAAAGATTGATGTTTAGAAAAAAACAAAATACTCACACTAGTTACTTGATAATTCATCAATCAGTTTTTGGTATTGGGTGTATGCTATGATGATTATAAGTATATTGATATCTTTGTGATTTATTTTAACAGCGAACAACTGGTATATGTGTGTTTTGTAAGTGATTGTACTTCTAATTAGTCGACGGTGTTAAGGAGCTTATCGGGGTTATGTTTTCTTTAGGGCTTGCACGTAATCGGTAAAGTCATAATCGATTAATCGTTACCTCTCAATATTATTTATAAACGGCCTCTACGATTCTTGTAATGGATCACGTTTTGCATCATAACTGTGGAAAGATATGCCCCACAGAAAAGTATAATATATCAAAGTAAAGCTCAGGATGTCGACAATCTAAAAAGTTATTAACAATTAGTGCAGTTACAGTATATCTTGGTGTAATTTTTCTGGTTTACTTTTTTCTTACTTTCATTGCATCAGCTGTTATTGTGGACATAATAACAATGGCTCATGACTATTTTTAAGTCAAAAATGGGCATGTGTTATAAATATATCAAAGCTACAACATAAGAATTTTATTAAAATTTACTGTATATCACCAAACAAAAATTACAAAGATGCAAAAAATACCCATGTATATTGACCATGTAGTAAACGAACAAAAGAAGAGTTCTAACTTCCAAATCCAACTATTAACACGATTACAGATTTACAACATATTGACAAGTTTTAAATTTAATAAATTTTGTAGTTTTTTAAAAAAGAACTTGTTAAAAAACTTAAACTATTTAGTGTCGATTCATGTCAGTATTCAATAAATCAATATTTATTCTTGAACAGATCCTTTAGGAAACACAAAGCATTGACAGTTTCATCGGAGAGACTTGATCTTATCTTCGTAATAAAAAGACCTGCTGCAGAAAAACTTCTTTCTGCCTGAACGCTTGTGGCTTGTATACTTTTCATTTCATGGTATAACTTAAGGACATTCTCACTTCTTGTCCCAGTTGCTTTATATGATTTCAGCTCATCTTTTTTGAATCAACTCCCTCCAGTCCCTTGTCGAAAGTGTTCATAACCTCCATATACTCGTTATAAAGTGAGACAGCTGAGTCCTCTTCATTTTTAGCTTCATTTTCAGGCTCAACTGACTGGTCTTTATCCTCTGCGTTTTTTTCCTGCATGTTCTGCAATCTTTTAAATGTATGCTCTCCAATTTTTTTTTTTTATATTTCCTTTTGTGCAATAAACGAAGTCATATCCTGATTGACTTATTAACCCAGGATTGTGAAGGTAACAAAGAAGTGAAAGAGCATCCCTTTGTCGCCTGGCAGTGTATCTGTCTAAAAGATGCTTATACAATTGTTTAGCTACGAGATTTTCTCGGCTTTTGAGTTCAGACAATAAAAAATGAACTGAATTTTTAGCTTTTAGCAAGTTGTTTGCTTCAGAGCAAAGATTTTTCAGCACGATTTGGACAGGTTTCAGAGCATCAACAAGGTTGTCTAATGTTTTCCACTTATCATCAGTGATAGTTTCAACTGACTCAAGAATTCTCAGAGCTTTGGGTATGCAAGCTTTAACCTTCACAAATCTTTCTATCATTATCAACATACTGTCCCATCTTGCTTTTCAATCAAGAGACAATTTCAGTTATTTTCCAAATTCACCTTTAATGAAGTCCTGCAATTTTTCGTTTTTTAATGGTGACTTTCTAAAGAGTGCATATTTTTCTGACTTTGTCAATCACTTGTTGAAAATTTTTGTGAATTTTACCATCTGAATCATCAATATCGTTTATTTGTTCAAAAGTAAAACAGCTTTCACCATCTTCATTATCATTCTCTGTTTCATTGTCACTTGCAGCTTCTAAATTCCCATCTTCTTTTTCACCCTCATGTTCCTTGACCTCCTTCCTTTTTGCATATAATACATCACAAACTGCCAAGTGTATAGTGTGTGCGACACATTGCTGGTGAAAGGGGCTAATATCATTTCCAAATTTGACCGTGACTGAAGCCCCATCTGTTGTACATCCGACAATATGATGGTTGAGGCTGAGACCAAAATCTTCAAGTTTCCTGGACACAATCTCTATTGTTCTAGCACTTGTTAAAGATCCACAGATTTTTGTTAATCCTAGAGACCAGTGCTTTTCATCACTATGAACATTGATACTTATGTAGCGTCTGTTTTGAATTGACGTATATTCATCAAAGGTCAAGGAATATCTAGCACCAGACTCAACCTGGGCTTGAAAATAATTGCGTAATTCTTGCTTTTTCTGTAAAGCATAATTTACTACTATTTTTTTGACGCCTGAAACACTGGTTGGTACAGGTTTATCATATTTCTTTTTCTTCAGGCTTTCTTGTGTAAAGTAACAGATGCAATCTGTTTAAAGCTCAGCTCATCCAGACTAGCTAACCTCGCAATCTCTTTATCAATGTCAGGTTTCTGGATGAAAGCATCCAATGGTCGTTGAACAGTGCCCTCAGTGTTAGGGTCAATACCATGCATGGCACGTAGATGGTAAAACAAAGAAGTTGACCCACCAATACATTTCAACTCTTCAGTACATATTTTACATTTAGCACCAGCAGTATTTTTTTATCGAAGTGTTCCCAAACATTAAATTTCCTTTTTTTAAAAACCTTTTCCATTTTTGTGGTAAAAAACTAAGTTCAGTGGTAAACGCTATTTATTTAGTTCCATCTGTTCAAAATTTGGTGACAATGCGCAATATCATCGAAGCTATCGGTTAAACCCGAGCCGAATTACTTGCGCAAGAATGTATCTACGTCATCTGATTCACACATTTTTGGAACCCCACTTCAAAGTCATTTTTACAATGCTTTCAGAAGGTGACAACCATTTTTATCAATTTAGAACACTCCTTGAGTATATTTAATAATATAATGCCATAATATTATAAAAGAAATAATTATGAAAGAAGTAATTATGACGTAAATAATAGAATAATTAATCACGACGTAGCAACAGCGTGGTTTTCGAAGTTTTCCCCTGTCAATTATATTTAATGATATAATTGGTATATTGCAAACCAAATGCTCCCAATGTAAACTAAAATGTCACATAAAATGCCTGAAAATACTTCGAAAAAGAAATATATAATTATGTACTTAACCCAGGGCAATAACATTTTTTTTTTACCATCGAGTGACTCGATCTGCCATTATCGCTCATACAACTAGCTTAGCCGATTATTTGCGATTATCGAGATCGATTAACGATTAAGCAGTATCAAGTCTTAACTGATTATTAATCGGTTATTTTTAACCGGGTGCGAGCCCCTGTCTTTGTCACTCAACACACCCTTGGAGGCTGTAGCCATTCGTGTTTCCTTGGGTCATACCATCACTGTCCGTTCTCTCTACCTGTTATCTAGAGAGACATAGACATAAGATCAACCAGACCTTAATGCTTTCGTTAAACAGTTGCCCGTCTCCCTTTCTAATACTGGGGGACTTTTATGGACATCATTCCCTCTGGAGAAGTGCTGTTATTAATAAGAGGGGTCGCTCTGTAGAGCGTATGCTCTCAGATCACAACCTTTTCCTTTTCAATACCGGTTCTTCCACTTATTTTCACGCATCTAGTCAGTTCTTTACCACTATTATCTCTCGGTTTGTTCCCCTTCATTATTCTCCCATTTTTTTCATGGAGGGTTGACAATAATTCACTTGGCAGTGATCATTTTCCTATACTTTTGAGAGAGATTGCCCATGGTCGATGCCATCCTACCCGCGTGCCCCGGTGGAAGCTTGATCAGGGAGACTGATCCACTTTCACTGCTCTCGCAGAACTTGATCCTGCCATCATTAGTCAGTGATCAATAGACGACTGTGTGGCAGCTGTAACTGACTGTATTATACGAGCAGCTGCTCAGTGTATTTCTAAAACCTCGACACGTTTCCACGAATCCTTATCCGTGGTGGAATCCTGCCTGCCACATAGCACGGAAGGCTCAAAAACGGGCCTGGGATATTTCCATAGATATTCAACACTTGCAAACCGCATCGCTTTTCAACGGGCCCGTGCACATGCTAAGTGAGTAAGACGTCAAAGCAGAAGGAATCTTGGATCAAGTTTACAACAAGCATATCTTCTACCACCAATTTCAAGGTCATATGGGACAGAGTTCGAAAGGTCAGTGGGCAATACAATTCTGTCCTCCTCTCGATCTTACTCTCTGGCCAAGAGGTAGCTGATGTCTGGAGCATCGCCAATACTCTAGGTGAAAACTTTTGCCGGGTATCTAGCACTTCTGCTTCTTACTCCTCCTTCTTGGCCATCAAGACTCGTGCAGAGCGTTTATCTCTTTTCTTTCAAACTGACTGTCTCTTTGACTATAATCGTCCCTTTACACTGGTGGAACTGAAAATGGACCTTCATTGGTCTGGCAGTAGATCTGTTGGAGCTGGTGATATATACTAGGACATGCTGCGCTATCTTTCTCCTGCTTATCTTGATATTCATCTTATTGGATCTGGCAGGAGAATATTTTTCTTAATGCCTGGTCCCAGGCTTTTATCTTACCTTTCTTTAAGTCAGGGAAAGATCCCAAGATTACTTCAAACTACCGTCCAATTGCTTTAACGAGCTGTCTTTGTAAGACCTAAGAGGGAATGGTTAATGCTCATCTTGTTTGGTTCTTCGAATCAAACAATCTGCTTTCGCCCACCCAGTGTGTGGTTTCAGAGAACAACACTCCACCGTGGACCACCTCATTTGACTTAAAACATCAATCAGAAAAGCCTATCTCAAACGACAACATCTTGTATCAATATTTTTGGACATTGAGAAGGCTTATGACACAACATGGAGATATGGGAATCTGCGAGACCATATATATGGGTTATGTGGCCATTTACCCGTGTTTATTTTTAAAAAAATTAACGGACAGGAGATTCCAAGTTTGTGTAGGTTCGACACTTTCCCATTCTCTTTTTACAGGAACTTGGGGTTCCTCATGGCTGTGTTTTGAGTGTCACACTTTTCAGCATAAAAATAAATACCATCACTGAACAACTCCCTCTCACTGTTGCAAACGGGCTCTATGTTAACGACTTTCACATCTCGTGTCAGTCGTCGAACATGAGATATATTGAGCGGCAACTACAAACTGCCCTCAATTGTGTACTGAAGTGGACCATGGCGAACGGCTTTAATTTCTCTCTCTCTAAAATCGTTTGCATGCACTTTTGCTGCCAACGGGGTATTCACCCTGATTCTGAACTTCATATCGATGAAGTTTTGCTACCAGTGGTCCCTGAGACCAGGTTCTTGAGGCTTATCTTTGACTGTAAACTGACCTTTATACCATACTTAAAGCAGCTACGGGGCAAATGCACAAGAGCACTGAACCACCTCCATGTCCTCTCTTACCACCAGTTTTGGTGCGGATCGATGTTCTGTGTTGAAGATATATATTTCTCTTATTCGATAAAAACTCGACTATGGGCCAATGGTCTATGTCTCTGCCAAACCCTCGGCCTTAAAGGTGTTGGACCTCATTCATCGACTCTGCACTGGGACTTTCCGCACCTTCCCAGTTCAGAGCTTACATGTGGAATCTCATGAACCTTCTTGCACTTTCACCGTTTGCAACTATTTTCACTATATTCTTCGCAACTTCATTCCTCATCAAAGCATCCCACCTGGGGATGTGTTTTCTTTCCTCAGTGTGCCGTACTTTTTCAGAACAGACAATCTGCCATTGCTCCTTTTCGCCTTCGCATCTAGATGCAATTGGTTGAATTGGGTCTGTCCTTGGAAACATTGCAGAATCTCTACAGGTCAGTCCATTCCACCATGGCTTATTACAGCCCCTAAATGGATCATATTGAAGCTGAGCAGTACTCCAACTGCACTGTTTATATTGACTCGCTTAGTTTTCTACTGGCCCTGGAATCACTACACGTTGGCTCACGCCCTGTTCTCACTGATATTCAAAACCGACTGGCCCATTTCTCATTAACTGCTTTTTCTATTCAGTTTTTCTTGATACCAGGCTATGTTGGTATTCGCGGATATGAGCTTGCAGACACGGTAGCTAAATCTATCTGATCCGGCACTATCACCACTGTTCCTATTCCATACATGGACTATGGTCCTGTATTCAAGGCTCGGCTCAGTGCCAGCTTGGAGTGAGCTACGCGACAACAACCTTTTCCAAATAAAACCCTATATTGGACTTTGGCCGTCTAGCTTTCGTTAGGTTTGGAAGGAGGAACTTGTTCTAATTAGAATAAACATTGGTCACAGTTTTTTAACTCATCGTTTTCTTTTATCTGGCACTAATGCACCAGTGTGTAGTTTGTGTAGCACTCAAATCACTATAAGCCACATTTTATTTTCTTGCCATCGTTACGACTCTCAACGAAGGCACTATTTTAAACATGTTCTGTCTCAAGGTTTGTCCATAACACTAGACAGTGTTGTTGGTGACGGTGACACTGTCCATTTTGATAAAGTTTTTAGTTTTTAATGACCATTAATCTTTCTGATGTCATTTAAGTGTTTGATATTTATTCATTACACTATTTTAATTGTGGTTCCCTTTTAAGAGTCTCAATCTCCCTAGTTCTATTTGAAATTGGAAAATGGCCATGACATTAAATAACTCGACACCACGACTGTAAAGGCCAACTTCAGGTGACTGAGCTGCTGTTTGAACTACTCGGTAGTCGTCCTGGCGAGCTATTATTACAATTTTGCTGCATGTCTTTTAACACTTTTATTACTTTACTTTTTAATACTGGCCATTATGACATAGAACCCGGAACCAGGACTGGAAAGACCAACTTCAGGTGGCTGACGGTGGTTCTTGTACTTACCTGTTAGTCTTCCTGGCAGGTTATGATCATTACCATTATGCTACAGAAAGTCCTTTACAACTTCTATTACTGTAGTTTTTCTCTTAACATTGTAGACTGGATGTCAACATTAGTTTTATGCCATTTATGTTTTTACCTTCATTTCGTTTTATGAATTTTACCACATTTACTTTTACTTTTTACCGGACATTTGGCAAATTATTATTATTCCTATTTTGCTACATGTCTTTTAAAACTTTTATTACTTTACTTTTTAATACTGGCCATTATGACATAGAACCCGGAACCAGGACTGGGAAGGCTAATTTCAGGTGGCTGACGGTGGTACTTGTACTTACCTGTTAGTCTTCCTGGCAGGTTATGATCATTACCATTATGCAACAGAAAGTCCTTTGCAACTTCTCTTACTCTGTTTTCTCTCTTAACGTTGTAGACTAGGTGTCAACATTGGTTTTATGCTTTTTTTCTGTTTTCCAATGCTGTTTTGTTTTACCTTCATTTCCTTTTATGAATTTTACTACATTTGCTTTCTTTTTATCTTTTTACCGGACGTTTGGCGCAGATAGCCTCACTAAAACACTAAATCAACCAACCAACCAACAATATAAACTTTTCTTCCACCCAGAATTTCTTATACTTAATGTGTTTAACACGTACATAGTAAATAACACAAAATTTCATGTGTACTTTTACACAAGTAAATTATTATTTTTATTGAAATCGGGTCTCATTTTGTTATGTTTAAAACTTTGACAACCAATAACTATACACTTCTTTAGAACATTCGCGACGTTAGTCTTATCGAGAACCCTCGAGAAATACATCGCTAGTAGATGAACGATTAACAAGCCACATGACGTGTTATTTCTGGATAATATTTGTTTGTCCTTGCACTTTGATATTATTTTTTCTTTTAAGTATTTATTCGCCGCTGTGGCAACAAGAGGTGTAAATGACACGAACATATTTTGTTATATATGTGGGAAATTTCCCGAACAATACAAAGAACATGGTTGGCTACGTTATGGAGACTTAAACATATGTTGTTGGGGCAACAATTTGATTACACAAAGTTTCCATGTTTTTGTGTGAATGGGACAGCAGATCGCGAAGTCAGTACTGGTTAAACGAGCAGTGGACACACAGGTTCAGTTTAACGTCAATAACGAAAAGCATTAAATATGAACATTTGATTGACACAAAGAAGACTTCTTACCTCTACTTCACACAAAACTGGGTTTGATAAAACAGTTTGTAAATATCTTAGACAAAGATGGCGACTATTTCAAGTATCTAACAGGTTGTCCAGAAATAAATGTCGGAATTCTGGCTATGACATTTAGATACTGAACATTGAGTACCTTATTGTTGGTTGGTTGGTTTAATCCAATGTTTGTCGCTTACAAGGTTAGTTTACTGTCTACTATTTCAACTCTACTCAGTTTTACAACCCCAGGGCAGAATGGACAGGAAATTTCCTCCACAATTCCAAACTTGAACAAAAAGCTACCGAAACTCAATGGAACATCAACCAGGCATTCAGCCATGCATCTATTACTGAACGTACAGGTCAGCGTTGGTTCCAAGGTTTCGACATGGAAATAAAAGTCTTGAAGACCACGAAGGTCGTGGAAGAAAACCATCCTTGGATTAAAACACATTAAGAGAAGCAGCTGAAACAGACCCTTGCACAACAGCATGTGAGCTTGCAGAAAAGCTAGGCATAAGCAAATCATTATCAATTACCTGAGTGCGATTGGAAAGACGAAAATGTTGATAATTGGAGTATGCATGAGCTCACTGAATATCAACAAAACTGGTGTTATTGGACCTGTCAAGGATGACGCTACAAAAGTTGAACGAATTGTGAACCGAGGTTCTGCCTTATTCACCTTATTTCCCAGACCTTTCCTCTACAGATTTTCATTTTTTTCAAGGACTTTGACAACTTTTTGAACATTAAACGCTATCAAAACCAGACAGCCGCAGAAAAAGCTTTCAGGGAGTTCATTAACCATAGAAACTCTCATGGACATAAACAGCATCGTTACATGTTGTCAAAATTGTGTTGAAGTGAATGGTGCTTATATGGTTTAAGGCAAGTTCTACAACACTAGTTTATACTTTTTCAAACTTCGCAGTTTCAAAATGACATTTATTCCTGGACAACCTAATAGGTTGGCAATTCCCAGCTGTTTCAAAAGTGAAACTTAAAGAAGGGATTTTTATTGGGCATCAGATTAGGAAATCGATTTCGGACGAACAATTTGAAAGGACACTCAGGAAAATTGAAAAAGAAACTTGGATTGCCTTTAAAGATGCTTACAAATTTTCAAAAGAGAGTAAGGACCCAAGTTATGAAAATATTATCAATAACTCGTCAATAAATTCAAAAAGGTGTATTGTAATGAGCGAGAAAATTTATTTCTTATTCTCGCATATTGATAATTTCCTTAAAAATCTCGGTGCCGTCAGTGAAGAACAAGCGGGTTTCTTCAAAGCATAAGGGAAATGTAGAGGAAGTTGAAAGGGAATGTGGAACGTCAATATGGTAATTTGAACGAGGTGCTCCAGACGTAATACATAAAAAAGACAAACAACAATACGTAGTTTTAAGACTAAAAGATATAGATTTCGCAAAAAAAGTATGAATGAGAATACGTATTTGACATCATTGTGGCCCGGCATGGGGCTTGACGCGCGTTAAGGCGTGCGACTCGTAATCCGAGGGTCGCGGGTTCGCGCCCGCGTCGCGCCAAACATACTCGTCCTCCCAGCCGTGGGGACGTTATAATGTGACGGTCAATTCCACTATTCGTTGGCAAAAGAGTAGCCCAAGAGTTGGCGGTGGGTGGTGATGACTAGCTGCCTTCCCTCTAGTCTTACACTGCTAAATTAGGGACGGCTAGCACAGATAGCCCTCGAGTAACTTTGTGCTAAATTTTAAAACAAACAAGACATCATTGTTCATCTCTTTTCTTCGGTTTGTTTATGTTTTCTTCACAGACATAATAACAAAAATATCATTGTGGTTAACGAAATAATACGATTTCGTTATTTTTTCTTTCTGATTTGTAAAACAATCCATACGTGAGAGAAACAATAATATTATTTTCTAAGTCGGCGTTTCTGAGTTATGAAGAATTTATTAAACCAAAACTACTTTTATAGAGTTTAAAATTCGTAGACCTGTATAACAGATAATAATTTTTACAATGAGAGTCTCATAGTATGTAGAACTTGGTTATAGATATAATAACCTTTCTATTTCCATTGAAACACTATTTTAAAGAACAAACAAATAAATAAAGAAAAAGCTTCTCAAGAAAGGAAGTAAACATGTTGTTAATATCGATCCTTCAAAACAAACCCAAACAGGACAGTAGAGATGACTTTTGCATTATCTCTATATAAGAGCGCAGTCAAGAATCAAAATATAGCGCGCGCGCGCACACACACACACACACAACTACTAGCGTATAGCCTGTCCAAAATGACAGGGCAAATACTACCCTCCCGTAATTATACCCTAACCTCATATTTCACAACTAACTGCAATATATTTTTTGAAATCAAGATTGGTGCACAAAGAGGCAGAAAAGAACAGTCAAACGTCTCCAGATTCCTTTGTGAGTCAACTACAATTAAAATCATTCGTGAAATGCAATTGTGACGTGTTGAGAGAATAATTGTTGGTAATAATCAGTTAAACAACTTTTTATGTATAGAAAAGCCAGTGCGTTTTGATAACACATTTTAACATTGGCTTTTATCTCATGTTGCTTAGCAACAAAGGTATAATCTAATGTTGTTAGCTTGGGTACTAAAAGTATAAAATGAAAGATATAGACAACAAAACTAGGAAACTATTTGTTGATTCCTTAATGCAAAGTCTCCTTTGATTAAATATTTGTTTTCCTTAAAAACGTTAGTGATACAACAGAAAATAGCTTGATTGAGAATAGGTATTTTTACTTTCATGATAAATTTTATACATCTAGCTGTAGGATAAGTGATCCACACTACGTCTTTACTTTAGGCTTATTATACCAACACTCACAACACACATAAGGTTTCATAGTACTTTTTCATCATTACGGCCCCTTTTCGTTTCTTCACTAAAATCATAATCGGCAAACAATAATTCAACTATTCTATCTGGATAAATGCATTTTGGCCTTTATGACTTCTCTTATTTTCAGTAATCAAATGCGACGTGACACATACACGCATTAGCATTTATGTTAAATTTAATTACAGTTATCCTAATTTTGTCTGTTAACATTCTGCTACACTGTGTACCTGTGCTATTATGTAAGGATAGTGCAAATGTCATCCCCACTATCTTGTTTGTGTTATATTTCAATGATTTATATTCGCCACTCCTACCTTTACTTCCTTTCTTATGAAATGTCTTTTTCTTTACATGTGCACCGAGAGAGTTTTGACACGACATAAGACATTCTGATGTGTGAATTTGTGCTTAACAGTTAAGTACCAAACAATATACATCTGAAATGTCATTAGGGATCGAAATATTACATTCCCGAAGAATTTAACTTTGCTTGAAGAATTTCATCTTTAAGTTGGATTTCACGATCAGGAATGCATTATTTGTATTCGTTTAGTTATGACCAGTGAAAGTGAACATATATGTATTAAATAAAAACAAACAACAATTCATAAATAAATACATATCTACACCAGGTAAGGTAATTTTCGTGATAGAGTTCTTTCAAGTGATTGTAGTTTTATTTCGTTATTTATGCCCCTGGTCATATTGAACTTTGAAAATAATAATCAACATTTTGTTTTACAAGGTAGACATTTAACTTTTGTTAGTTTCGTTGTTTCTTCTACTAAGATTTGTTTAAATGTTTTACATTTTATACACTAATCATATTTCATATGAATAAACCCGAAAATATTACAAGTTCAGTGTTTCTTATAGTTTCAAATCATTTTCAACACCGTTCTTGGCCTGTAATTATCTTTGTGCTGATATTTCGATATTCTGTACTGTGTTTTTCACTTGACTGTGTGGTTTTATAGATAAGCATACACATCATGTTTAAAATTACAGTTTTATAATTTTGTAAAATAACTTTGTAAGGAACAGCAGTTTTATTGGATATTTTTGTGTGTATGTGTGTGTGTGTTTATCCCTAATTATAAATTTTTTATATATTACGAAACACTTCAAAGGAAAAATCTACAGCAAAAGTGTCATTGAATACAACTTGTTTTTTAGTTTTCAAATCGAAATTAAACTAAGATTAATAGAAGTAGTGTTAAGTTTGTGAAAAGTATTAGATACTGAATCGGTAAAAGAAAAGGGAACTTTTAGCTGTAGTTTTTAGACTGTTTATTTTACACGTACCTGCACAAATTAAATGGTACTTTTGAAAATGCATTTTGAATTAAGGTATGCGATGCAGAAGATAAATATTTGTACCATTGTTATGATTTTATTTAATTTCTGTGAGGAGTTATTTTCAAAAAATGGTACACATAAATAAATGGTTTCAAATAATGTATTAAGTTTGAAAGTAACAAGTTTAAAATTTGAAAATATGTTACTTTTTAACATTTAAAATAGTCAAATATAATTTTTTGCGGAAATAAGGATTTAATTTTGTTTTAATGATCACGTCTGTCATCTTTCTTGTTAAAGAAACTCGTTTTTTTTCTAAATCTGTATACATATATGCTGTAAGTATTGCAACAAAAACCCATTGGTCATGTGACTTTCGGCAGCAAACTCAAGGACCTTTGTGTTTATGGTAAGGCCGAATCAGATCAAAAGCCTTCAAAGCTCAAATACCTATAATAACTAATTAAACCTTTTTTTTCTTTTTTCCATATAAACCGCACCAGTTGACAGTTGCTGAGGTCACTATCGTAATTGGTCATGCTTCATGCACAGGTGGCGCTTTAAATTGTGCGTGAAATGCTATTAGGTGTCGTGTATCGTACTAGCAGCAATGGCATTACGGAAACTTTTTTTATATATTCAGCAGGTCTGGTGTTTAACACGAGCTTTTATGTACATACATACGTCTTTGAATAGTCTATATAGTGATGTTTCTAAAATTTAGTTATTTTATATCTCGTGTTCTCCACCCATTGTAAAAGCGTATTTTGTTATGATAGTTGATGGCATTGGAGAATTACTTTTATTCGTACACTGACAACCAACACAAGATCATATCGCTTTATTTCATGCATATGTAATATGTGATTTCCTTAGTAAGAGCCATTTGTTTCTTTTGTTTCTCTAGAGCTAAACTGTGAATTATAGACAACACTATTTTATACCTGGAATATGTATTTTGTGATGTGCTTTTTAAAGTTTTGAGTAAACCGTAAACTCGCACATTGCTGGTAAACTTGGAATTATCATTCCTACCGACCAATTTATACAAATTAGGAATAAGTCACTTCATTATATAATTCACTAGTTATGTATATTGATACATGGATCATGTGAAGAATTATCATACAGGCGTTAACTTTTTCATCCTACTCAAGGGCGTTGTTCTACCTCGAATGTGTCTTACGTAAACTATTAATATATTAAATTCCAATTATGGTTTAATTATTTCGAATAGTAGTTGCTTCTTGGGGCCCAAGTCCTCATTTTTTTTCTCTAGCTAGTGACACCCATGTATTTTTGCATAGTTTTAAGAGTGGTTATTAGTTTTTGAAAAATCAAGTCAAGGGGAATGAAAGAAACATAGATAATAGCATAAGTTCTGTTGAATTCGTTAATATAAATAGAGTTGTTATGAATCCGAGTCTTCTGTTGTAATATTACTTTTGAACCTTCGCTTGTAGTCCGTCATGTTTTATTGTGTGGACTTTTATAATGTTTGTCGGCATTCCCTGTAAGAAATGTGTAGAATTACAAATAATAAAATGTCACCGCGAAGAATACACAAATAAAACTAGTGGGTTCAAACATTTGTAGCTGTAAACAGAAAGTGTTTAAGCTTGACTTTCGCCGACCCTTCCGCTTGATAGCCTATTCAGAGTCAAATATAATACAATTATTGTGTCAATTCACAATTGTCTTAAATTAAGAAGCTTATAGTTGTAAACGTTAGGTTTTAATATATGCAGTAGCCACCGGGTTTGAAATTTAAAAGTATCCAATGAAATAGAACGAGTATCGAATATCTTTAAATAAAGACAAATTAGTCTTTCATTCCTTTAGTAAACAGTATTAAATACAAACTAATGTTGTTCGGTAATAGAAATCGTTATGGTTTATACTTATTCTATTTTCTTTCTTTTTTACAACAGGTAGAACGAGACCTCTTGCCACTAGTATACACCAAGTAAGTGTTTAGTTTCACGAAGTGTCAGTGATAACTGATTTTAAAAAATTAAAATTGCAGGTATATGCCAGATAGTGCGTGTGAGTTCCTGATTTCAGAGGATATAAATAAACGTGTATGTGCCTGTGTAAGTGAATAAAAATCAACAATACTGTTGACAACTTTATTAGCATGTCATATCGTTAGACTTAATATATAAAGAGAAATATAGCGGTACTATACAATACTTAATTAAATGTGAATAATGATTTGTGTTTGTAACGTTTTTCCCTATGAAAACGCAGGAAATCAGCTTTTATGTATTAAACTTTGTAAATAAACTATAGGCACACAACCACAAATGTACCTGTTTTTCAAAAAGTACATTACAGTAATTGGTTTAGCCGATATTAATATTTTTACAAAACTATGAACTACAGAAACGATTTTTAACATCTGGTGCTGCTTTGCATTATCATTACTGTGTTTTGTTTTGTCTTGCGAATATATGCACGCCATCTAGTAACTGTGGAAGTGTAGTTTGTAAAAGTATTACTGGTTTCACAAGTTCTCATTGTGAGATTGAGTCTTAATTAGAGGTTTTAATAATAAACTTTGTGGGAGCGAACTATATAACGTATTAATTACCTCGTAGTGTCACCAAGGTCCCAGTAAATAGACTCGAATATTTCCAGTAAACCTTCAATCGAAACTAAAAAATATTTAATCAAATGTTTTTGATTAGAAACATACATTAAATTGCGACAGTCTAGCAGTGTTATTTCTTTATTCAACGCAACACAGAGTCAACATACGAGTTAGAATCCGCAACAATTAAGATATATACAAATTGGTAAGTTGAAAATGTGCGCGTGGGCCACGGTCTTGTAGTTCGTCATACAAGAGTATACATAACATTGTCAGGATTATTCAGGGAAGTTCAAGAAAAAATTGAAAACCTATTGTGAAAAACACACCTTTTGTTTTATTATCACTATATCAGTGTTAAAGTTTTTAAAGTTTAAAGAGTTTGTGAAAAAAAAATTAAAAATTATAGCTTGGTTTTAGAAATATTTTGTTATATAGATGTGGAATGTTTGAAGTCTTATAAATGTCCAAATATTTGATTGGAATCTATTTATCGGGTGTGTTAGCAGCATATTCATGTTTCTTATGGAAAATTTGAGAAAACATGAAGGGAGAGGTGTATGGCAAGTTTTGTATTTTACATGAAAGCTTCATAGCGGTTTGTTTTTAGTTCTGTCAGTTCCAAAATTTGAGTTTAGGTTTATTCTATAATTTTATTTATTGAATGCTAGGATATGAAATTTGATCTCTAAAGAAATATAGCCTTTGGTTTCTTATTACTCATGATAGTACAATATTATTATCATCACGTAACAATTGTCTTCGATTTCAATTTTTTTTATGCAAAGAATTTTACACAAACGACATTTGACCCATGTGTATTTTTTTTTAAATAGACGTTACACTAAATACAATTTCTGTGAACTTTCTCGACTTATTTAGGCCTAAAAGACCCATGCGCAGTTCGTTCAAAACTAAGTGCTTATTATTGTGTAAAGACGCATTAAAAAGTTTCAGCATATTCAGTTATGTTTGACTTCATTACAAATTTACATTTACTTTACCTACTTTGCAATAATTTAGGTTATTTTGTGTACTATTTGTTTAATTTTAGTTAATGTGAGTTTCTTTGTTTCAAATCGTAAAACACTGAACGATCATACGGTTTTATCACTGTGAATAAATAGCATTATTTTACTTTATTGTTTACTTAACGGTTGCTTTTGTTAAATAAAATTACAACGTATAGTTTTATTAAATAAAGTTACGTCTACGAGAGTTCGTTTATCTATCCACGTAAATGTTTTCAAATAGACCAAAATTTATCGATCTACCGCACAGTGCCTGCCTACAAGAAAACACAGCTTAAATGGAGTGCGTGATAATTTAAACGAAGTGTATGAAAGCTACTGCAAATGTTTTGGAGTCGCGGCTAGTTCTAATATTATTATACACCGAAAAGAGGTTTTCGTAAAGTGTATTAGATATTTAAATTAATTTTACGGTATGCATCTGTAAAAGCACAGATGTAAGTTCAGAATTTTGTTTTGACCGTTATTTTTCCAAAGGAAAATATTTAATTAATAACCTTGTTTGTTTTTGTTTGTAGTTAAGCACTAAGCTACACAATAGGCTGCCTGTGCTGTACCCATTATGGGTATCGAAACCTGGATTCTAACGTTGTAAATCCTCAGAAATACTGTTATGCCACTGAGTGGCATTAATAATCTTCTACGATATGACTTCACCATTAGTGATTGTAACAAGACTGTTCATAAGCGATGAGAAAATTCGAATAATGAAATTTTAGCGAAAATATTTTTATTGTTGCTACATGACTGTTTTTAGCAGCGGCGTAGCGGTTCATAGAATAACCCTAAAGTTTCTTTTCTCTTTTTTCTTTTATTTTTTTTCAAGTACAAACTTTTAGTTCGCAGCTCCCTCGTTTCTTGACCGATTTGAGGTCTAATTACAGTTTTGGACTCAGAAGGACAAACCCATTTGATTGGTGTATTTCACCACTTACATGGTTTCACAGATCATTTTACTCTAAACCTGCCTAAAATAATTTTAACTTTCTTATTATTTTTACTAGTGTCTACCCAGTATATAAATCAAGTATGAGGAGATAACTGTGGAGTTTTTAATTATACGAGATAATTTACCAGAATAATCGTCGTATTTTTCTCGTGAACTATTTTTGGGTGACAGTAAACTGTTATGGCCTACCTGTTTAGTTTGTTTTTATGTATTTTTTGTTTTTTTGCACAGGTGAAACTCTGTATACAGTGCTTAATGGAAAACCCAGTAATTCTGTTAAAAGCGGATGCTTTATATCTTTATCTCTATTACTTCCTGATGATACATTATTTCGATGTTGAAGTGCTATAAAACAACTTTTAGCTACTTTTCTCTATACTGTAAGACTGTTTGAATTATTGCAAGTGTTGTAGTTCTATTGGTTTAAGTATAGTAAGAGTGTTAAATTTATTTTTATAAGCAGTATTTTATTATAGGTTTGTTTACGTGACTGTGTATGAATCGTACATTTTGTGGTTTCATTGTTACGATGTGATGTGTATGTTTTTGCATCATATTACTAGAATTCAGTTTTTCTTTTGTGACCGAGCATTATTACATCATAATAATCTTGTGTGGAACGTTCTAGGCCTCAGTTGAGCCATTTATAAGCATGTATTCAAAATGCAGTTCAAGTAAATTAGTAAGACAAAGATAACTGTAGATAGATCTAAGAGTAATTTTTTTAGTTTAGCCATAAAGATTGTATATTTGTGTTTTTTTAAGAAAAATTATCGCAGATTATATTTCAACAACAGAGTGGAGAAGAATAATATATCTTATCAATTGTGCTCCAAAGCAATTAAACAAACCTGTATGCATTTTTGACGAAAAGCGGCAATTACTTAAAACTCTGGATACAACTGTAGTAATCAATGGTTTAATGTAAGTGAACTTGTTACCAATTGTATTGTAATAACAGCAGAGAAAAATAATTCATCTTGTCACTTGTGTTCTAAAGTAACTAAACCTGCCTGCATCGACTCTGACAAAAGAGACAATTATTTAAGGCCTTAGTTACAACTGTGGTGATTAATTGTAAATAGAATATTTGTAGTTATGTTTGACTTGTCTCCAATACATTATTTCAAAACAAATGTATTGTGTATTGTTTGATTATTGTTGAAATTTATCGTCAACAAATCAGACAACTGCTGTAAAGAATCCTGCTCATCTATATGTAAAAAAAACAAAACACATTTAAGTTGATTGCAGGATTTCTAATAACATACAAGTCGCAAAACATAAATATATTATCAGTATTTAAAATGTTGTTTTAGTCGACTTTTTTAACAATAAATGTTGCGGCATGTAAAAAATATAAAATTATTAAATATGATGCATTATCAGACTAGTGACAGTGTTCGGTATAGAAACATGTTGCTAATTTGAGGGTAATTGATTTATTATACAAATTTCAAATTAAACTGCATAACCGATAACTTTAATTTGTAGAAAATATATTCATTATAACACAAATTGTTATTGATAGTATTCTATGAATTAGACTTAATTTTTACACAAATATTTTTTGCTAATATAGTTAAGGCCCATTCGTCAAGACATTGAACACTTGCATAACATTGCATTAGCATAACAAGTACATTAGTTTGTTCATATGATTTTTAATTGCCAGAAATTATTTCTAGCCAACTTGTATTTTATTATTAGTTGGTTCTATTAAATTTGTATGTTTATCATTAAAGTGTAAATAATCAAAAAGAAAATCGTGCATGAAAATCGAATTATAAGAATGTCTTTTGTCACAAGTTGCTAAATGTTTTCAGTTATTGCACTCATTTCGTTGTTGTTTTCAGCAGTTTCTTTTTTTGTGAAATAAGATATAACTCTACATTCAGACTAATATATTTGTGTCTAAATACTGTATGTTAATCTGCACGAGAGATGCATTTTAAAAATAAATTATATTATAAACTCAAGTAAAGAAATCGTTAAGAACTTGGAGAATATAGGTTGCAATAATGTATTTTACAAGAAAATATTCTGTGGAGAACAACCTATAGGTACAATCTCAAGTCCCACCACCCCTCTTCCTAACAGTTGAGCTTTAACTACAGTAACAGCCAGTCTGTCTCTGTGCACGATAGGATGTTATAATTTGATTTATTATATACATGTGTGTGTGTTCGCTCTATAAATAAATGTATTGCGTGTAAACGAATTCTGAATGAGAGCAAGAAAGCGTGCAGACCAAATAGTATAATTACAATTTATACGTGCATTTAATACAGTAGAAATACTGTTGGGACATTATAGTGGAACACAGAAAATTATGTTCTTTCTAGAAGAAGAAAATGGAAATTATTCCTAAGTTTTTTAATGTTCAGTAATTTTTTCTATATTCTTTCGCCTGAGGCGTACTTCTACATAACATGAAAACAACAAAAAAAAAACTGTCTGTACTTGTACTTACACGTATACGCGTATTTTTAATGTTTACTTGGGATATTTTGGTTATCAATCCAGGTGATATCCAGCAAAAAATTCGAAATACAAAACCTTTTTTATGCGTTATAATATTTTCTTGTTGATGTTAATCTTTAAATTATTTGAAACTTTTACTTCTGGCGGCTTCACAGAATGTTCCTGCTTATGCATACAGATTTATTGCATTAAAAAAATATAATAATCGTCTCTTTTTAATCCATAGCTGCACAATATGCTGTTGGAAGTGTTCGTTTTTATCGTTATAATTCTTCAAGCTTACCTGTAAGATTCCGACAATCTTGGATTAACAAGTTACTAACGAGAGTACTGGTATATAGATGGTGTGTAACTAGATTTATCTAGTAACACGTACTGTATAATATTGTAGTGATACAAATTAATACTAGATTTATCTAGTACCACAAACTATATAAAATGGCAGTGTTAGGATACAAATTAATTATCTTACGTTTAACGGAACTCTTCATAAACTGTAATAAGAGTGTGAAAACAGGAATAAAGAAAAACTCGCAGATAATGATTATCTAGGTGCGTAGGGTGTACTGAAATTTTGTTATTGTTTTACAAAAAAAATCAGTATATTAATAATGACTTAATCACGTGGTAACAGATAAAGGAAAAACTTTTACTATTATATAATAATATGTACCCCCGTTGGAACAGAGTTAAGTCTTCGGATTTACAACGCTAAAATCAGGGATTTGATTCCCTTTGGTGGACTCAGCAGATCGCTCGATGTGGCTTTGTTATAAAAAAAACACTATAATAAGATTTCAAGCGTGAAATGTAAAAACAAAAAACACGACCCACTTCTGAAGGGAACTGTTACACCCAACTTTTGAGTAGGTGTTCAGCTCGGGTGTTATCGGTGGTTGATACGCCTCTCAAAAATACTGGTTACAGCTGAAGTCTAAGCATAAAACTGTTATTTATGACATAAGGTTTGAAGTTACAGACGAAAGTGTTACGTGGTTTGTAGGCATACTTAATACTTCAGATTGTGTGTTGGCTTTCGTGTCATTATTATTATTTTTGCGTAGGTTCTAATATTTATCATAGGAACCTGATTGTTCCAACTATGACGGAATGTAACACTACCGATTCGTAACGCGACCTGTTTTAGTCACTAACGTCTTTTCTCTCTCTCTTTTGAAGTTCTTTAATGAATGTCACTGAATGAATAAAATAATGTATACCAATTTTAGCTCGATCACTAGTCGTTATTTTAGTATTGTACAAGTCTGGTATAAAATATTTCATAACCAATCTGCGAATTGGAATATTTTTTTACATAGAAATTTTACCATTAATCGCAAGATGGCTGGTTATGTAACAAATGAATACATTTCAAGTCTGTATTCTATATCTCAAACTAATTATGTACGTTCAACACTTTGCCTATGAGGATAGACGATTAGCGACATTACATACACTAAGAACTTGACAATGTATTTTAAGCGAACACTTCTATTAGTTTAGCTCAGAATAATGTAATTCTTAAAAACTTTTTCCCTCCTCTCAGGTTACGCTGAAAGTAATATAAACGAATAGATGTGGCATATTTTATCAATACTTCGTAAACAAATAAACCATAATGAAAACATCTTATTCGAAACGAGCAACAGAGATATAGTTTCACACTTGTTAGAATTCGTTATGTCAACTTGAGACTTTAGAAGACCCGTAAGTGAAGAAACTTGTTGGTTAAATAGTATATTAAATAAGTATTTTAATATTACTTAAAGATTTATAAATAATGGAACAGGGGCATTTTATGTTAAAAGACCATTTAGTAATTTATTTTGAATGTTTTATTAAGGTAAAGATTTCTAACACGTAAGAACTGTAGCCTTTGATCATAACCAAACAAAACATCGTCAGCTAAAAGTTGTGGGATATTCCAAGAACATTTAATGCCATATTCCGAACTTGGAAAGGAAGAATCGTCTCGTATGTCTTTAGTTGAGATACATTAACACAAAAGAAGGTCGTACGATTATCTGAAAGTTGTTAATGGAATCGCTTAACAGCGGAAATGCAAATTCAAAGCGCAGCTATAACGCAAAATCCGTGTCATATTTGTTTAGCTGAGATAAACAGTTCTAAAGAAAGCCATACCGTTAATAAAAAGCTGTAAATGGAATGGCTTTGTAGTGGAAATAAACGGTTGAAGCGCTAAAATAAGATTTTTACGTAATCATCTGTATATGTAGATTCGTTTTAACGGGAAGATGTTTGCCATTAGTTTCATTGAGTGTATGACTCTAGAACTTGATTACTGCAGGTAAAACTTTCTTACATGGATGTTATACTTCTTGAAATGCTGAAGGAACTTTGAATAGTATGCATTAGTTTAAATAATAATAATATACTCTTCAAAAAAGAAACGCAAAAGGAATATTTTTTGTATTTTAAAGAGAAATATATGTAATAATGTTACAAGCTCAGAGTATGTGATGTTACACGTGTTAAAGCACTGATTGTCAGACCACAATGACAATAAAAATTGTGCACTTTGGAAACGGAGGAAAACATTGGATATTTCGCCAAAACGCATTCGTGTCTAATAAATTTGTGAGAGATCTGCATGTTCTACAAGTGCAACATGTGCAAAATCCCTATAAAATTGACGGGTTCTCGGTTTTCATAGCTCAGTGTTAAGCCACCGACACGCAATACAGTTGCGCCAAGACTGACAGAAGCACAACGCAACAACGCCATTGGTCGATTGGAAGCATTCGAATCTCGATTAGATGTTGCCAGAGATGTGAATGTCCATCCAAGCACCACTACAAGGCTATGGAATCGTCACCAACAACATAGATCAACTCGTGACCATCTACGATCTGGCAGATCTCGTGTGACCACGCCCGCACAAGATCGCTACATCCGGTTACGTCACCTTCGGGATAGGACCACCACTGCGACGTCTACTGCCTCAACCATACCAGGGTTGTATAGGATTTCCGATCAGACCGTACGCAACCGTCTACGAGATTCTTAGGCCCCATGTGTAACCCATCATGGTGAACGTCAACGACGTTTTTCAACATGACAACGCCCATCCTTAGACACCCCGACTCACTACTGTCTTCTTGAGACACCACAACATCAACGTTCTTCCCTGGCCCTCCATATCACCAGATTTAAACCCCATCGAACATCATTGGGACAAGTTGGACCGACGTCTGCGACGGCGACAACCTCAACCGCGGACTCAGCCTGCAAAGCTGCTGCAAGCTGAGGTAGAGTGGACAGCTATTCCACAGGATGTAATTCGTTATCTCATCGCTTTCATGGACAGGAGATGCCAAGCAGTTATTGACGCACACGGAGGGCATACTCGCTATTGACGTTGAGTGACGTTAAGCTTCAACTGTTGAGCGTGGACTTCGCCTTTGCAGACTTTCGATGTTCAGCAGTGTGCAAAGTTTCACACGTCATACAGAACTACCCGGAATAAACTTGTTAATAATCTGTCTCAAATTTTGCCTTTTGTGTTTCTGTTTTTGAAGAATATATATATGTCTATATAATCAATTCCTCTAATAAATTATAAATATCTAATTTACGTAAAACAAAATATACACATACATACATAAATACACACGTTAGATTAAATTCCTTGATACATGCACATTGATTAAAGTATTTATTATCGGGCACAAACCCACATATATTGCTGGGTATCATTAGTTATGTAGTTATATTAAAGGGGGGGGATATTCCATGAACACTGGGGCTGGCCGTTTCTGAACGTAACTCATCACCAGAAAAAACCGTATGTGCAACTTCACTCCAGAACTACCTTTTATTCGATTACTAAGATTTATTTGTCTTTACGAAATCGGTAGAGCTATGTTCTGTTCTCTGTGCTCTGTTTTGTATAAAAGTAAGGTGATCCCTTAAAATTGTAATTTTTGATTCTTATAACTTTTGTTTTTTTATGGGCTACCAAGTAATTTCTTATCCAGTTGCAATCAATTTCTGACCGAGTCTGAGGTTTTCAAATTATACCTGGGACTAAACTATTTTATATATTTTTATAACTTAAATTATACCATTTGATTTCCTTGTATATATCCAAACTACAATTCAGTGTGTAGAGTTTTATTTATTGATCAGGTCGTTTAAAAAGGTATCATTAGTGATAAACGTTCAGTAAACATGTGTTAAGGTACGTAACATAGAACGCTATTTGCTGTGGGCACGAGTTGGGTATGTGGTAGTTGTGGAATTTACGGATGGCAAACGGAGTTTTGTTCTATACGTTACGACAAAATATTCTTTCAACTATGGGTGTGTCAGTCAGTCCATTAGCGTGTAAGATGGGCGGTAGAGTACTACTGACCGGGTGTCTTGCCTTTGATTACTCGTTAAAAATTCAAGACGGCTGTAGGTAGTGTTAGCAACTTCGCCTTAGATATAGTGTATTTCAAGCAAGGTAATAATATCACATTTTGGTTTCTGTAATACGGTTCATAACCAGTGACATTATAACCAAGAATACAGCCCTTTCGACACTGTAGTGTTATATTAGCTTATTACACAATTTTGGTAAAATCTATTTATCACGTATTTATTGGGGACGAATTCTTTACAGTAGGATGTCGATGACTTGTTGGCGATAAATTTCAACAACAAACGAACAGCACAAAATCCACTTGTATTAAAATAATATACTCAAAACCACTCAAACGTATTAACCAAAATTTGTGACACTCTTGGTTAACATGGTATTATCCTGAACTTTAAATAGCTCTTCTTTTCCTCAAGACTCGGCAAGGCCAGGTGGTTAAGGCAGTCGACTCGTAATCTGAGGGAGGGTCGCGGGTATAATTTCTGTCATACCAAACATGCTCGCCCTTTCAGCCGTGGGAGTGTTATAATGTTACGGTCAATCCCACTATTCTTTAGTAAAAGAGTAGCCTAAGAGTTGGCGGTGAGTAGTGATGACTAGCTGCCTTCCCTCTAGTCTTCCAGTGCTAAATTAGGGACGGCTAACGCAGATAGCTTTCGAGTAGTTTTGCGCGAAATTCAAAACAAACTAAAATATTTTCGTCAAAGTTCACATAGGCGGGTTCAGCTACTACAAAACGCCCTTAGACAAGACAAATTATTCTCATCTCTTGCTGCTATTACAATATAAACTACGAAACCAACTTTAGGAATCGCCGCTATATGTACTCCATATGGTTTAATACAGAGTCACGCAATTTAACATCACTTTTTTAAATTTTTATTTTCACTAACGTATCTGCAAGTGTTTTTATAACACCTAACAAAGCAATCAAGAAATATTTCGCCCTCTAGTGATGATAATATTCAAAAAACTAGAAAACTTTGAAGCTTTGAGTAACATGACGTCAACAATATTACAAAAGGCCTACACAGTGTACGATTCATAGAGTTAAGTTATGAAACTTAACATAATTATCGTTTTTAAAATAATTAACTTTTAATACTTGTTATGAAAGCTACATAATTGTTAAACATTAAATCACTAAATAAACTAAATAATAACTCTTAAACTAAAAAGTCTTGTGTATCTAACAGTTATCTCCTCGCGGACTGTTTTCAGTTCATACACAAAGTTTACTCATACAGTCCAAATCAACCTTTGCACTTCCCTTGATGAATTCAATGCAGAAGCTGTGGTCCTGAGGGTACCATATTCATCTCATGACCATTTCACTGTCATTTTGTACTTCTTGGTATGTGCAATTGGTTGATGTCCCGCCTGAATGACGACGTCTTTCTCGTACAAGTAGTTTTAGAACTTTTGAATGGCAAGTATGATGTCCAGACACTATTGTTCGACCACAAAATAGTTCTCGCTACTCAATAGCTTGCAGGAGTACAGTTCCAACTTCAGTGTCTGAAGCATCGACCTGAAGGATGAATGGTTTGTTAAAAACCTGACTTTCTACAGATTAGTGAAATTTTCAACGTGTTATTTAACTTTTGGAATGCCAGCTGTTGTTGTGGTTCTCACTTTACCTTGTTGGGTAGGCCCTTGGACAGATCAGTCAGTGGAGTAGCAACTTCAACGTAGTTTGGGATGAACTTCCTATTGTATCACACTAACTCCATGAATAATGTTTTTTCTTCTTTGCCAGATCTGTTGTATCTTACATGTTAGTTAGCTTCACCTCTTCCATGGATATATGTTAGTTGCCTGCCCTGTGTTCAGCAAACTCCAGCACAGGATAGTCAATGTAGCATTTAGATGGACTGATGGTCATATCTGCTACTCTCACTTGTCTCAAGAGCTTTCTTTCACTTTCTGTAAATAGTATTTCTGTCTGGTTGTGTGTATTTATGTCATCCACGTAATCCTTAATGTTGGTGGTGTTGTGCAATACCTTTATCATGTAGTAGAATGTTCTCCTGAGTTGACTAAGCCTAATGACGTTCTCTTAAACTGGTAACATCAGTTTGATGTCATAAAGGCTTTCTTCTATTTAGCTTAGTTTATTTTGAATTTCACGCACAACTATGCAAAAGCTTTCTGTGCTAGCCATCCCTAATTTAGCAGTGAAAGACTAGAGGGAAGGCAAGCTTGTGAATTGCTATTTTATCAACGAATAACGGGATTAATTGTAACATTATAACGCCCTCACGACTGAAAGGGACGGAGGTTTGAACCTACGACCTTCAAATTGATGGTCAAGTGCCCAAATGACGTGTTTATGCCAGGCATTCTCTTTAGATCCTGTCTTCATTAGGTTCTGCCACTAACCTTTAACGAGGTAGATATTTGAAAATAAGTTATCTCTATATAACTTTGCAATGATAACCTTTGGGTTGTCTATAGGTTTGCAGTCAAACTCTTATAATAAGGTTCAACTTCCAGAAGTCTACACAGAAATGGGTTGAGCCATCCATCATCTTTACAATTATCACTGACGAACAGCAGTCTGAATTTGAAAGATCGATTATTCCAGTTTCTAACATTGCCTTACCTTCTTATCTTATCAGGTTTCTCATTGCAAAGGAAATCTGAGAGGGTCTTACCTTGAATGTATTCTTGGCTGTAGTCTCGATCTTGTGTTTCACAAGGTTTGTTTTTGAAGACTTTTGCATACTCTCACAGTAAATATTGTAGCTTTCTTCTCCTTGTCGATTAGCTCTTCACTTATGTTAAAGTTATTGTCTGTCCTATCTTTCTAGCAGTTTTATGTCTAGTAAGTCTTTATCTTCTATGAGAAAGTCATCTTCTAGTTCTTCATCTATGACAACGACACCTACATCATCCATTTTTACCTTGAATAGCCATACCAGTTACGTCTCTTTTTTCTTTCAAGAGTACCTATTCAACAGATTTGAATGGTATATCTTTGTCTTTCCATCCAATTTCACCTTATAATCCTTTCTGATGACCACTTCAGTAGATCCTTTTCTGAGCACCTTACACGCTCCCTCTTTTTTTGGGTAGCTCCAGTTGCTTTATATTGAGATTTCTGCTATTGATTGTTGGTGATGGATTTGCACTTCTTTGTAATTTTTCCTATTTTATAGCAAACGTAGTATATTTTCTCTTTGTCGTCTGTTGAGTTCTTGTCACCTCCTTTGCTGGTATCACGTTTCTGGCCAGCCACTACTAGTTTTGACGTTAACTGGTTATTTTTGGACTTGCCAAGTGAGCTTCCATATACTGTTCTGCCAGCTTGATAAACTCATTTGCGTGGTTTGGTTCTTTCTTCTTTAATAATAGTGACATTGTAGTTGAATACATGATCATGAAGTGTTTACGTATTAGTAGATCTGCCAGCCCCTCAAACTATTTTCACACTTGGCCATGTTAGTTCACCTTGTGAAGTATTGCCGTAGACGTCCCACAACCGAAAATACAGTTTCGTCAGTGTCAGGTTTGAGTTTCCATCAAAAACTTTCTTCACTTTTTACTTGTCATAGTCCATTATGTCATGCCTGTGTACACTTGTAGGTATTTTTCTGTGAGAAGTAAGCTAAGACAGACTGCCAACTTCTGAATTTCATCTCTCTCCAGGAAAACGTCGTCTTTCTGTTTATCATATCTGACTGCTTAGGTTGACTAGTCTTGACCTTGTTGTCATTCTTAGGTCCTTGTCCTTCCTTTTTCTGTTAAGTGAGTTTGACGATCTCAGCCGGTGCTCTTATTCTCTCTACTTGCAGTCTCTTCTCTTTCTTCGTGTTGTTTAACACTGCTCTCGTAGTTCACATCTTTTAAGCTAAAGACTTTCGTCTCTTTCCGTCCAAGTATGAAAGTCAGTCGACATAGTAATATAACGTGATTTCTCTACATTGTACGCACTGCAGTTGTTTGCCTACTTCAGTTTTCATTCATATATAATCCAAACTGGTCCACCAAATGTCAGGTTTTTATGGGGCTCGAATTCTTGACAAAAAGGTGTTTGTGGCTTGTTGACGATAAATCTCTACAATATACAAACAATACGTTATCCATTTGTTTTTAAAATAATATATTCAAATCAAGTGAAACGTATACACAAAGATTCATTGTACTATTGCTTACCACAGTTGTATGTAGAATTTAATGTTTCAGTATTCCCAGCGGAAGACAGTGTTAACTGAATTCATGTATTTGTTGATGATTTAATTATAATACAGAAGAATAGAATAGAACTTGTTTGCATTCAGTATGAATTCGTAAAAAAAATAAAGGACGAAAGTAGAAAAGCTATACTAATTTTGTATATACTTTGATTGGCATGTCATAACATCTGCTAACGTGTTTTTTTAAATGTGGTTGTGATTTATTTATTATAAAAAATTACCTTCACTCTAAAGTCTTTACATCCTAAAAACTGACTGTCCAATTCGATTTCATGATGTGTTTAACTATATTACAGTAAGTTTTCCGAAAATGAACTGGATTTCGTTTATTTTCTAGTATTAATATAATGATTGAAATGTTGATTATTCTTCCCAATACAGGAATTAAATTACATGGTTTAGTTGTACTTTTTAAATAAAGCTTGGAGATTTATTGAGATAATATTATTTTTGTCCTTTTTATGACTTTCCGTTATTGTTTTTCAGATTGTGACTTCTTTAGGCCTAATCCTCTTCCATGCTTTGGATTACGGTTTAGGTGAAGATGAGGATCGAAACCTAAGCCAATCATTAGAAATACTTATTGACCGAATGACATCGGCGGATTCTGACGATGCATCAGACACTAGCGGCAACTTTAGCGATGATCTCAGATCCCAAAATGCCGATGAAGGGATTGAGAAGGACTCCGGAGAAGATGATCCTTTGGAAATGGATGACGAAGGAGACAGTAAAAAAAGAAATTGGTTAACATTACAGACAGTTATCGAGGTGAGATCATTAAGCAATAATCAAACAGACAATACCTGCATCTAACGAGTCATGCGCAAACAAATACTTCTTAACTCATACATGTGACGTGTAATTTAATTATCATACATTTATACTTACATGAGAATTGTAGAAAGTAGCTTGTACTGTAGAACAGTTATTGATTGCTAAAAATACTATAGACAATATAAGTAATGTTGTATAAATATAATAAGAAATAAGCAACTTCTTAAATGTTTTGAACAAAATCACTTATGAATTCATTTTATGATGAGGTTTAAAATTTGTATGCCTGTTAAAGTATAAATTAGTGTAAAGGTGGAGGTTACCACGTTGTTTGTACATGTGTAGCTAATACTTGTGATTTGTTATGTCTTGTCGGTTTTGGTTGAACATGCGTATTTTAAGTGTGTCTGTGGAAATGTTAACTTCGAGAAATATCAGAGTTTTAAAACTCGTGGTTTTGTGGCATTTATAATCTGAAATTAAGTTTTTAAATGGACTGGGTATTCAGCATAATATTATGTTTCTACCTTAGGGAGTAACATTGATTCAAATTGATGTAAAAGTTTATTTTTGAAATAATTATGGAGCTTTTTTTTTTTAACAAGCTTAGGAACTGTTTACGGAAAAAAAAATATTGACGATTGAGTTGTTTAAAATTTCCTCTGGAATAAATGGTTTTATCACCATCCATTGAGATGTATGTAGGTATTATTCCTATTTGGAAGAAACACAGAAAACCATAGCGGTGTGTCTGCAAACTTACAACGAGTCTCGAAACAATCCATTGTGTAGCTTTATATTCAGCTTCAAGTAAACAAACTCGAATTTAAAAGTAAAGTACACATCCATTTTGTCAGTAATTACGTGAAGTGATGCGAGGGGATCAGTGTATGTTATCTGAAAATTCATTTACACCCATGAGATTAAATGTTTCATTATGAAAACCCGTCGTATTTTACGAAGAGGTGGATTGTGACCACGGTGTAGTTTCACCAACGCCCGGGTTTTCCTCCTTTACTTAAACCATTGAACCTTGGTGGGTGTATAGTTGTTGGCGGAAACGGCGCCAGCCACTGTGACCACGCATGTGTCCCCTGCAGCACTGTCTTTCTGCCCTTTTTAGATACTCAGCATTTGTAGTTACTAATTGGCAAGTGTCCCAGACATTCAAACAGAAGTTTCTCGTTTGTGATCGTTGTAACACCAACAGTTAGCTTTTTAACAGTACTTTAAGACTGAAGGATGAGTGATTAGCACAAGATAGTCCTTCTTTGATCGCGAAGTAGACAATGGTTCTAATAACTTGTTTTGGTAGACCAACCACTTAATGAATGTTATTGTAATAAGCTTATTTAATTTATTGATGTTTAGTTTAAAGGTGTCATTATAAAATGAACATGCATTTCACAATGCTGATGATTACAAAATGAAAGCAATGTAATATTTCCACATTTTACTCATAAACACACACACACACACACACACAGAGAGAGAGAGAGTCTGGAATCTTTTAAATTAGTTCAGCGTTTTTTGTTTAATTTTGTTTGCACTTGATTTTTTAAATTGTACCAAACTAACCAAAATAGAAGGTGCTTTAATGCATAATGAAGATTATAATCTGTGTTTAGAGATATTCACGAAAGGTAATAAATTACTTGAATTAACCTCTTTGTTTGTCTGTTTCGTTTAGATTGTCTTTGAAGTATAAACAGGGTGTCCGAAAATTAGTATATCAAAAATGAAGTTAAATAGCTTTATTATTATTACATATCAAGACAAGTAATAAGCTTGTAAGTTTTAATAATTAATGGACTTCTGTGTATCTTCTATCATTCACTATAATTAATGTAATTCTGCATTCAAATTATGAGAAAACGTCTTCCAACACATCAGTAGGGATGGGTAAGATAGGATCACGAATCCGGTGTTTCATTTTTTCATGAACTTATTTGTTGTGGTAGACTTTTGTTTCTAAAAAGCCTCAAAGATGAAAATCTAAAGAGATTAAAATCGGGAGAACGAATGGGTCGTTTAGTAGCCCTCCCCAACCAATCCAACACTCTAGAAAATTTTGAAAACGCTCTAACAGTACGAGCAAAGTGGGTGGTGGCCCATCTTGTTGGAAGGCAGTTCTTTATAGCAAGCCATGAGTTTCTCGGAGTTGAGGAATATAGAACTCTTGTGACATATGTAGGTACGAATTTATAATAACAGTTCGTTCATTAAAGAAACAAGAAGAAAATTAATACAGAGAAAAAAACAACTTAAAAGCCTACTATTTGTATTACATTCAATTTTTATTATCTCAAATAATAAAGTTATTGAATCCTGTTTCTGACATATTCATTTTCGGACACGCTGTAGTAATGATGCATTGGTGTGGGAGTCTGGTCGGACCTAAAGTGACCCACAACGTACACTTCAAGATTTTTTTTTATTTTAATTTAGCAATTTTATGATAATTTCATAATATATTGTCGGATAATAACTTGAATATAGGAATGTAACTTTTTGATACACTGTGTAAGGCATGGTTTAATACTATTTATTTGCATGCTAAGGAACACCGAATTTTTGTGATTTCTTTGTTTATCAATACGTCTGCTCTAAAATACATATATTTTATATTGTCAACATTACATAATAAAACTTGTAATGCCGTTACAGATACGCTTCACTTGATAGGAATGCTTGCTAGCTCCATTTTTATTTGGCCTAACGCAGTTTACAAGCTTACTTTTCACATAGGAAGATAAATATCTAATGTTTCCATAAAGTACTAACGTCAGAAGTTGAACGGTTCATGATGTTGGAAATCTATAAACGTTCCTGGTCAAATATATTTAGTTTTCCGATTAATAAGCGTTTGTCACAAGTATAGCTTCCGAGGCTTATAGTATACTGAATGTAGCAGACCAACAATATTAATTATATTGTCTCTCCACTAGCTAGCTAGCTTTTACACTATTTAAGCGAGATTGTCGAAAATTCACTTGGCAGTAATAAGTGAAGACACACTGGTGCTTTTCTTGATTTTCACACGCGAGAATCTTCTACAAGTTTAGAGAATAGGCGGAACTTACGCAATACGTATTTAACAATACGTGTCACATGCATTAAACTGAAAGAAATGTAGATTTTAAAATGCACGTATAACAGCAAATCCGTTACACCTCTCATTCAAAATATGGTATATTAACTACAAGGCACTCATAATTTGAGGGTCACGGGTTCGAACCTCCGTTACACCAAACATGCTCGCCCTTTCAGCTGTGGGGGCATTATAATGTTACGGTTAATCCCACTATTCGTTGGTAAAAGAGTAGCCCAAGAATTGGCGGTGGGTGTGATGTCTAGTTGCCTTCCCTCTAGTCTTACATTGCTAAATTAGGGACGGCTAGCGCAGATAGTCCTCGAATAACTTTGCGCAAAATTCAAAACCAAACCATATTAAAGTTTAAAGACATCGAAAATAGTGGGCGAAACTAAAACCAAAATTGACAAAAACCTACGTTAAACTCGTTAGTTACAAGTGTTACTGCAGTATCTAACGTGTTACATATTATAATTTATTTGAGACAAGTCTCCAGTTTATTATGTTACGTACGTTACGTACTGCTGTTTCAAATAACCGGAAATTTTAATGTAGTTAATTAAATGTTAATATGCATTAAATTTATGTTATTTGCCAACAAGATTAATACGTACAGTTTCCTTTTTGAACACAAATATATTTTATTGAAATATAAAAACAGTACATTTTATAATAACAGTTATTACTAATAGTTATTTATATAGAAAAGTTTACAAACTTACAAACAGTATTGAGTCTTATATCTGGTCTAGAAATGAATATTTTATCAACTATCCAGGTCCACGACGAACAAACTGAGTTGATATTATTGCACTTTATTTAAGTTAGCTAGCTTGCACTTGCGTTCGCTTCTTACCAATGAAGATATTTAATATCCTCGTAGAAATACTAACGTCCGAAATTATTCGCTGAAGTTGAAGAGTTTGTAACGTTTGAAATATATAACTTTCCTAGACAGATTATGTAGGTTTCCAGGTAACAGATGTTTATCACAATTACAGCTTCCTAGACCTAGAGCGCACCGACTGTAGCTGTCCGTCTCTTTCGGTACGTCGGTTTTTATAAAATAATCGCGACTTTTTTCACATTTCAACAATATTCTAGCGCAGTTTCGTAAAATAAATATTGTTGGTTCTCATTTTCAAGAATTTTCTACTTGCGCAATACACAGTCAAGAATGTACGTCATATTAAGAAAAAAAACTATACAGAAACAAGCGTAGGCACTAAAATAAACATTTAAAGGTAAATCTGTTAGACATAATTCAGATAATAACGTAAAACTATTTATTGCATTCAAAAAGTCTTTAATTACAAAATCTTTAAGAAAATCATTTTACATTAACTTCTAGATTTTATGTAAATAAAAATGTTTTTATCCGCATTTTTTCACGGATAATAAAAACTTTTTCTTGGTTCAAATCCTAGTTAGCATAAGCTGTAGGTAATGTGGGGTTTCCCGTCAACAATGTTGATGGTTTTGTTGAGTTTTTCTTGCTTGGTTAGTGTATCGTGTTTTGGTAAATTCACAATTATTTCCTTGTCGGTTACTGTGTTAAGCATGTTCCCATTTAAAAAGTACTTGCTTTGAAAGTCAGTTATAGGAAGGAAACTGTGAAATAAAACCGACATTTATTTATTTATTCATCCATGTCTTATTTTATACGGTTCCACATTGTCAGCCGGAAACAGGTGTATGACAATATACAAGACCGCTGGGACAACAATGGAAAGGTGCTTCGCTTGTTTAACGCGTAACAATGGTGCAGTTCCCTTTCTGTTCACGATGGCAATTCTTGGAAGGTTGAGCTGGCGTTTCATCTTTCCCGAATTATTATTATTATCACGATAATGCAGCTTTGTTATATACTAGTTGATAGTCTGTTAACTTTATACCGTAAATTTACAATACATCGTAAATAATTACCAGTTCTGTGGACAGCAAGAAAGAATATTTCAAATGATGGTAGATTAAATTAAATCTCGGATATTTGCAGACTTCTGCTGCTAAAAACCGAGCGGTCAGAGCACAGACACCCCATTGCGCAGCTTTGTCCTTAACTACAAGTAAAATCTCAAATGATTTTCATGCAGCATTTTGCATTTTTGCGAAACAAAGTTTTCATCTTTCTGAGAAGCATGTTTGGTTTGTTAGTATATAGATTATACATGTGTACATTGTATATGTAATGTGTCTTGCTTTTGGTCCTACTTGATGTGGGTGTTTGGCTAGCATAAATTATAATCAGGTGTGAGGTTAGTTTATACTAAGATTCTCGTATCTTTCAAGACTAACTATTTCTCTCAACTGCTTCTGTGTGTGTGTGTGTGTGTGTGTGAGAGAGAGAGAGAGAGAGAGGTCACAACACTTTCACAAGAACAATAGAAAATTAGTTCTGGTTCCTCTGTGATAAGTCTTCTGGTTAATAGTTTTAAGAATCTAATAAACTTTCTTGTTAATGTGTTTTATCTGTTAAAATACTAGTTCGTTTTGCGTATGAATGGCGTCGAATAGTTACATCGTACATTTATGTGTAGTTAGTTAATCGTGAAAACCAAAAATGTAATGGACTTCCTGTAAGTTGTGCACAAAAAGAAAAGAACTTTGGTGCATATTAAAAATTGTCTGATGACATCACGTAATTAACATTCTGTCCACATGCAAAGTTATGAAGCTCAGATAAATCGATATACTGAATTTGAGCAATGTAGTCGATTTGTGGTTCATTGGTAATTTGTAGTAGTTGTGTTGGCATTTATTTTGCATGTAAGTGTGTGTTTGTATATGCACACACACACACACACACCACCTGTTTCCGTAGAAATATCAGAAGAACAGATGTTATGAATATATGACTTAATGGTATAGCCATGCGCCTATGTTACCGTGAATATTTTTCTTGTAGGTGTATCTTATGACAACTAGAATGCACAACCATTTTAATATGAACTACGTTTGTCTAAGATCGTAAAAAGTATTAAAAAATATCGGTCACTTAGTTCTTTTTGGTCAGAGTAACAAACATCTCACGCATTGATAAACCGAAAGACATGCCAACTGGAATAATAAACCAAACTATTCCTCACCAAGACAGCTTACAAACTGAAATTTTCTAATATTATTACGATGTTTTTGTGTATAGAATGTTTCTCTATGTATGAAAAGTGCACTCGAGTGTCACTCCATAATTATAAAACTGTTTCGTATGACTACCTGTGTGCTGTAAAACCTGAACAATGCAGTTAAGCCTCTTGAAACTAGCTTTCTGTCAGCTGCTGTCGTAGGATGGAAGTAAGAATCAAGTTGTCATATTTTCAGTGAACACGCAAACTGGGAAGAGCAATAAATCAACTCCCTCGCACATTAAACAAACAGCATTTTACTTCAATTCAAGTAACTGAAAATCTGAAAATTTTGATAAAACCTCACGTGGCGATAGAAATCTGTGGATAATAGTTTAGAATTAAGGACAGGGCGAATAGTTTTAGTAGCTTTGCAGTAAATACAAAATACAGCATATTGCATTTGTGGATGCTGATGAAAAGAAATTCGATATTTTTTGTGCTTCGAAACCCCTTGACCTACTTTTGTGTTATAAAGCTTGTATTTGTGTAAGTATATAGATGTGTTAATAGCCTTTTTGTAAAATTGACTGAAAAATTAATTTCTTAAGAAATATTCAGTAAATAAGAATATATCAGAAAAGAAAATGTTTTTGTTCGATATTTTCAAATTATATAGTGAATATTTTCATTTAACTTGCATAGTCATTTGCACATTAGTTCTGGAGGAATCTTATGAAACAATAGGTTTACATCGTTTTGAACAGTATAACAACTAACTTTTACATCTTTCCACCCTTACTGAGCAGTTATGCTTTTATATGTAACAAATAATTCATGAAACGTGAGCATGTTATTTATATGACTTATTGTCCAACAATGTCATCAGAAATATATCAAAAATTAGTATCATATTACCTGGCATGTACTTTTTTTAAAAAAAAAAAGGATGAAAAATTTTATGTTTTACTAATACATTTACTCTTTCTTGCCTTATGGGTTTTAACAAAATATAAGTGAATAATTGACACTGTAATTTGTATAATTTTTATCTACTGTTACTTCTGTGTGTAAAATGTTAGATTGGAGTTTGTCTGTTCTTTTGTATAACCGTGAGAAGTATATTTTAATTTTGAATTGTTACTTTAAAACGTGTTCAGTTTGACGTTTTACTTTGTTTTATGTTTAAAATGTTTAGTTGTCACTTGGAAATGCTCAAAATATTTTTACATTTGTCATTTCAGATGTGTGCTTCTCACCATTTGTGTCCGTCCCAAGCCGATAGCCACTATAAAGCTGTGTGTCGAGCACTTGTTGCCGAAGCCTTAGAACTTTCCAGCTTCCTCGAAAAAATTTCCAAAGGAACAAAGGTGCCATTAGTTTTATCAATAGCTTATGGCGAAATAACTTAACACTCACAAGATAAACAGTTGGTTTATCATAGTTACAGACGTAAGTTACAGACGCCTATGTTTGTACTTAGTCAATGGGAAGGTGATATTTTGTGTCTAAATACCACTAAATTATTGGATGTGTTTGCATTAGTTTATATTTTATTAAAATAATTGATTTTTAAAACAGCTAAAAATATCGCGTAATTATTTAAGTTCTTTTTGAAATCAAATAGATAATATACAAATCGTTGCATTTTTTTCGCTATTTTAGGTGAATATGATTAGCAAGCAGGTGTAGCGCCATCTATCGAACCTGAAATAAACAAATTTTGAAACAAAGAACTATTCCTCCCAATGTGTTTAATATTGTATTAGATCATGATTACATTTTTCGGTTAGCTTTATTATATATTTTAAGCTACCCCTAAACTTTTGGTGGAATAATTATGTTTTAGTCAGATACTTGTTCGTCAGATGTGTTACCGCATCTTAACACTTACCAGTGTTAATGCAGATTTTACAATCGCTTAATCTTTATCTGTGGCTTTCACTCAGGATCTTCGAGAATCTGTTAGGGAAGATGTTACTGAAGGACGTATGCTGGATATGCTGAAATTTCAAGATTGGGTAAGTTGTTGAAGAATATATATTTTGACAAAATTAAACTGCTTTTATATTAAGCCCTATTTTAAAAACGGGTAAGTTGCAAACATTTCGGACATTATTTGAAATTTCGTCATTATTAGTAACATACTCGTACAAAACGATACAACAGAAAATTTAAAAAAAGGTTTATACTTCTGTATGTTTTAATTTGTTGAAACAAAAATGAAGTGTTAATGAGTCTTACCGTAGACACCAAAACAAAACATTAGACGCTAAGGGACTTGGACCTATAGACTTTGAATTTGTTTTTATAAATCTAGAAATCTACATTGATACTGTTGCGTCCGTTGGTAAAGTTAATTTTACTTTATATTCCAAAAAACACTCAGTTTTGACATTGTGAAAATAATTGTAGTAAAAAAGAACAAACAATTTGCGGCATATTTTTAAAATGTTATCATTGTAGCCATGTCGAACTTCATCGCTATTACCTTTTGATGCGTTGTATTATGAGGGCTTCTCTTTGTCAGTTATGATTAAGTTTTGTTGCTCGTTCAGTCAATTCAAAAATCTTTTAGCCATGCTTCAGACAAAAAATTTAAAGGTGATAACTTTTACAAATTTAATACACTTCACAACAAAGATTTTACTTCTTCAACACTGTTGGGTGTAGCTAATAGTTTTTTGGCTGCTGATCACGAAAATCACATCCAGATTTGCCCATCACGTACCGTTTCATCGAAATCTTCAGTTTCACCAGGACATTACTACAATAGAAAAACGATATCAGGGCAACAGGAATCCGTCAATGCTTACTGACTACTGTTGGAAACTGCAACGTGATGATGCATTGAATACAAATGAAAATCAGTTGCAAAACACTTTTAATTAATTATGTTGAACTTAATAGCGTATTAGAAACATGAACGCAATTAAATACGTTATTGCCGGTAAACAGAGTTCCTACGTGATGAGGCCCGACACGGCCAAGTGTGTTAAGGCGTTCGACTCGCAATCCGAGGGTCGCGGGTTCAAATTCAGGTAGCACTAAACATGCTTGCCCTCCTAGCCGTGGGGGCGTTAAAATGTTACGGTTAATCCCACTATTCGTTGGTTCAAGAGTAGCCCAACAGTTGGCGGTGGGTGGTGAGGACTAGTTGCCTTCCCTCTAGTCTTACACTGCTAAATTAGGACGGTTAGCGCAGATAGCTCTCGAGTAGTTTTGCGCAAAATTCGAAAAACAAACAAACGTTTGTTGAAGCAAAACCAAAACTATATTTGTGCTTATCTACCAGATACAATTAGCAAACTCTTTTCAGGAAGCAAAACTTTTCAAATAAATTGTTGTTATTAACGTAACTCTGACAAAGAAATAATAATAAACTCATTAATAATTCACTCGTTTCTTTACTTATAACCATACATTTATATTTTATAATTGCAATGATCGTTTGTTGTTCTTATGACATCTCAGCAGCACATCCGTTGTTTATTTCTAAAATATATTAACTTAAATCTAATAGACTGTTAAAGGTTTGTAATATATGAACAATATATGTGGGTTGCGGTGTATAAGAATATGGATCACATACAGTTAGTGGTTTTAATGATGAATGGTTTTATGTAGAACTTCGGTTGGAGTGCAAATATTATATACGTGATGACGGATATGTTTACCTGAAGATGACTTAAGAAGGTCGAAACGTTGTTCTCTGCTTTATTAGTAGAAGTGTTGATACTCATATCAACCGTTCTGAGATACATAAATACTTATATTGTGTTAAAATACAGACAGTAAAACCTGTCTAAGCCGGAAATATCAAAATTTCGCAGCATTATCTTAAGATTTCTCTTGCAAAAGGCCCTCAATATGGCGGAACCTCCGTAACGCGGACGGAAAACTGCCTTTCACATACCTCGTCTATCAATAAGTAGGATTAGAACTTGAGCAAAGTGGAAAAATGTTTTTGATTAAATATTAATTTCCTATTTAATTAATAAAGTGTTTAATTATTAATAAATTCTCGAACATTTTGTTACAGTAAGTATTGGTTAAATATATTCTGTTCTTTTTTCTGCCGTCATTATTTTTGCAGTTAAATTAAACAAAAGAATGGAACAAGAAAATAGGAATATTCTACTTTTCCTAGATAATGCTACTGGTCACCCAAAAGTTCTACTTTCAAATGTCGTTTAGTCTTTCTACCTCCATGTGCAATATCAGTTTTACAGTCACCAGATAATGGAATTATACAGTGTATAAAATGAAGTACAGAAAACTGATACCTCAGCATATTATTGCAAACATGGACGACTGTAAGACAGCGTCTGAAATGACCATGAAAATTGACGCGTTAGATGCAATTACATTTTTAAATCATTCAATCAAATGCGTAATAAATGCTTTCAAAACTGTGGATTTATTCTTGATAATGGCGGAGACTGTGGAGAAGTTGTTTGTTATGACAATTCTGATGAAATCCAAACTCTGATGATTCTGTGAACGCGGAAAGTTTTGTGAACGTTGACAAGAATGTTTTAACAGAAACTGATGAAACTGGTTTAAAATGTATAATAGAATCGCAAGTGTTAAATTGTATTAACGCTATTAAACTGTATGCAAAATTGAAAGGGGAAAACACTTCATGAAAAGGTCGTAGAATTGGTGTTCTCTTTTAACAGCATGAGAAAGCCCGTTAAAAGCAACTAAACAGTTGAAACTGGACACTTTCTTCAAATTGATTAATATTTTGTGTTCTTATGTATATTTTGAATGTCTGTTTTTGTTCTTATTCTGATAAGTATAGTATAAACAGTATAATAACTTTATTCACAAACGTCTTACTTCCCTTGAGTCAAGCAAGTAAAACGTTTCGCTCAAAAATTATATACAAGTAAGGAAATGTATGTTCTGTCTAAACCGGAAATTGAACTTGGTCCCGTGTGATTCCGCCTTAGACAGGTTTAATTGTATAATTAATTAACAGCAGCAGTTGTGCGTTGTGAATTGCATTATTCTCAATCATTATATGTACAGATTTGGTTACACTAATAAAGTTAAATAGTAAATTATTATTTGTTGATAGCTAAAAAGGTTCAAATTAAAACAATCTGACTTTTTTTGCAAAAAACAACAACAAATAGTACCTTGTTTTATATCTTACGTTACAGATAAACATTGGACAGATGAATTTCTGTGTGTACATTGTTGACATTAGGTCATATTTTGTTTTATCTTTTCCGTATGATCTGTAACACTGAGAATAAAGTTACGAGTTCTAGTTGTGATACTTGATTTAACATGATTTTCCTACCTCAGGCGATGTTATGGATGCAGGTCATTAAACAGTTAAGACAAGGAGTAAAACTTAAGAAAGTTGATTTTCACTCACACCCACAACACTCAATTGAGTACGAATTGACTCCTTTCGAAATGTTATTGGACGACATCCGCTCTCGGCGTTATAAACTAAACAAAATAATGGTAAGTGCTCGTGTTGTGTGATGAATTATAAATAACTTGTTCGATTAACGTACCATTGCTATTATGTATCTCTCTCCTGCTCTCGTATCTAAAATGCAAAAGCTAGCTTGTTTCGGTGTGTATGTTGATTGAATACCATGGTATGGTGTGTCGCACAGTGAATAAAAAAATGTTTAAAGTGTAATAAATGTATTCCATTTTGTCAGGACATCGCCAGTTGTTTATGGAATGAGGTAAGAAGAACAAAAAGGAATAAACTAGATCTTAAGAATTAAAAACACAATGAAATGTGATTAAATAGTGGAATCAATTATTGCAGGACAAAATGCATTTAACAATGTGGGTTCGTATATATATAGTCTGTATTTTACTCGCAAGATGTATGTATACATTCAAATACTTTGTACTTCAAATACGATGGCACTATTTTTAAAGGGAAATGACGTGCACTGAATGCCATAAACCACCTTTAAAATTAAAACGTGAACTTTCTAAACAAAAAAGTTCTATTCGTCACTTATTGTGCATCATTGGACGTTGTTAATATGCACAAATTATTATTCATTTTGTTCGTTATTGGTGAGTGTAACTCCTCATACAACCGAGGGGTGACAGATGTTTTATTGTGCGACAACAATGGATCACATTTTTTTTTATCACTGTACTGCCCCTTTGCTGCTTTATTATGTTTCTTACTAAGTGCTCAGTGGGCGACAGTTGTCGTGACAAACATTGTTTTTGTCAAAGGTTGTAACTGACTTTTCAGATTATGTGCTAGAGGTTCACACTGGATACAGCATATAGTGTTGTTGTTCGCGTGTTTTTTGGTACTCTTTCTTACTTTCACGCAAACGTACTGATAAATACTATATTCTATCGTAATGTGGATTACAGTATTATAGCAAAATAACTGGTCACTTCAGGAACAGTTATGTAATAGTCATGTCGTAATAAGGTGTACAAAAGTGGACAGTGAGCTAAACATGTGTTAATGTAAGTACAGAATTGTCCAAAACTCAGGGACCTAGGCAGCATAACCTGCAAGGTTTCTAGCTACAAAAACGAACTGTTACAAAACTGAGTTGAAGGTATCAAATGGCGTAAAACATTAGTAAAATTGAATGAAATACGTCGGCTCAAATTACGCTTTGTGGAATTTCTTTCTTTGGAATGAATAATTCTACCAAAAGAATAGATGTATACAAATTTAGACTTACATTCGTTAGTATTTGATCAGATATACTTGTGTGTGAAAAGTGTTTCGGTGGTATTTATCGTACAAGTTGAGTACAAAATCACTGAGATGTGTTTGTAATAATCATCAAAATGCCCACTTAATTTACGCTAAAGTTGAGGAATGTTGTATAAGTTGTATCTTTGTTGCATGAGGTACAGAACTCTTGCACCGACCACTAGGGCGTCGCTAGTTGTGTGCAGAAGAGAACAACAAAATAGGTAATTAAACGGTCTGTCTGTGTTGCAGGTGAATGGAGATATCCCACCCCGACTCAAGAAAGATGCACGTGTCTTAATTCTGGAATTCATCCGTTCCCGTCCACCTCTAGTCCCCGTATGTTGTTTTTGTCTTGCCATAGTTTAAACAAATCAACTATTTTTTCAGTTGTAAAGTGTCGCTGTAAAATAAAGCAATAATAATTTATAAAAGGTATCTGTACACCAATGTACTCCTAAGTGAATCCAAAACATTTTATCAATTTATTTTTATTAATCCACGAATTTTCAGACGAATTTTTATAATTGAAGGCAAATAAATAAAATTTTAATCATTTTGGCAGTTTTTTTTCATATCATGCTATCGATTTTAATTTGTTTTAAATAATTTATTTTACCTGATATGAAGATTGCAATTACCTGATTCTCCCATTTGAATACTGCGTTATACTGTTATACAGAGATATACTATTTTTAAGTGGATTTTATAAGTGGCCAGATATTATTTTACGCCGTCCATTGTCTTTTCATACAGAGTATGTTTTGTATGCTATTCGAAGCTTATGGACTGAATTCAAACCATTCACAAAATACAGACGTTATTTTAATATAGGTATCCAAAAGGAAACTACCCCCGCCGCCACAGAGACCACCAACTCTCTATGAACAGTTAATGGCGTCCATCAGACAACACCCAAAGCTGAAACCAATACCTAAGAGAAATGCTTCAGGTAAGACTCGTGCTATTCCTCTAGGTGGCGGATAATTAAGGCGAGAATTTTTTTTGTTTTTAGTATCCCGTGTTTTGATCGCTAGCGTTTGTTTGAGTAGCGATACGAAAAATGTAATAAGTTTCTACGTTATTCATTGAATGTGTTTTTTTTGCAGAAGTTAAATATTTGAATAAGAAAAATTTTAAAAATTCGAAATTACAAAAATTATCTTTACTTTGAAAAAAAAATTAAAATATTAAACTTTTGCAAATTTATAATTGTTGGCTTAGATTTGTGTTTTTCTTATAACAGTATAGCGTGATAGTTTAGCATTCGTTATGCCTACATGCTCTAGCAGTCTTCAGTACATTTGTATTTGCCCCCAGTATCTCAGCGGTATATTTGTGGACTTACAACGCTAAAAACCGGGTTTCGATACCTGTGGTGGGTAGAGCACAGATAGCCCATTGTGTAGTTTTGTGCTTAATTCGAAACAACAACAATAACATTTGTATTTTCCGTACACTTTCATGGTTAACAAATTCTAGATAAAAGGATTTTTGATCCTATGAAATAAACATTTTTTTCGTGAGTTAGTGGTATAAATATCACATAGTTCAGAGTGATCACCATAATATTACCTTGTTTTCTTCAGAATTAAGTTTGAACGGATGACTTGGAACAGATACTAAATATAAAAAGTACGCTGACAGTGGCGAAAATTAAGATGCACATTTTATAAGTTTTTATTTTTAACATTAGCTAAACAGAAAAAGACCATTTTACAAAATACTGTGAAACTTTTATAGATTTGAAAGAAGTTGCTAGGCCTATTTCATTCTATGTAAAGCTTAGCGTTGTCGGGAAGCTTTAGTATCTTTTGAATTTCTTCATTTTGTTACTGGTTTTTCGTGGTATTTTCAGTGAACCTCAGATGTTAATTTTTTAAGGCCACTCAGAAATTTGAAATAAAACTTGAGAGGAACATTTTATACGAGAATGTTATATAAAACCACCAGATGTAAAGTTCATATATCTACATCTACAAATGGATACTAAAAGATATTGTTTATTTATAACAAGTTTTTTTGTTTCAAGATGTATTTATTGTTGATTTATTAGTGACTGTCACAAAGTCCAGTTGAATGTTTTTTCTGGCTTCCCTTGGAAACATCTCTAAATGTTCACTTGAATAACCTAAAATTTAGCTCTAGAAAAAAAAATATATTTTTGTCTTTTTCTGTCTTATGGTTACTGGCTCTGCTTTCGCTACATACGTGCACGTTTCACAGAACATTGACACAGTTACAATGTACGCTACAGGTTATTGCATAATATTAATTTGAAGCAATCTCGTATATTCTAACAAAAAGCACTGGTGTCCCTACAATGTTGTGAGACAGGTGCTACATGGATGAATTCACAACCCCCAGGAGACCTTTCTATTTTATTGTTGCAAAATAAAAATAAATCTCATGTTAATATATTTTCCTCTTAATCAAAATCACTTCACCGTGAATGTGATAAGATTGGGCTATTCATACAGCTCAGGGTAGAGTAACAGATGTAGCTGTAGGGCTGTAATACAGCTGTTACTTCTTTACTATGCACCGAGGTAACCACACAATAAATGTTCGACAGTGTGAACGCCAGATTGGAAGTTTAAATTTTGTTGTGTGGAAACTTGTATATCATTTTAATTTATAACATTTGATGTCAATAAATGTTTTGCTACGTTTTCAGCTCTTTTAGCTTGTATTTTTATGGGCCACGTGTTATTAACATACTGCTTTTTCTTCCCGTATTATTAAAGGCGTTATTCAGAAATGAACTCAAATGCGTGTATTGTCTCCACCTATTATCCTGTTATGATATGACAGACAAATCATTTTCTGTGGCAAAACATATTCTACGAGACGGTTTTTCTATGATCCTCTAAACCTTAGCAGTAAGTCTGAGAGCATATATGCTAGAATTTACGGTTTTATTTCTTCGACAAACACAAATCCAATAGGTCATTGTGTTCTTTACGTTGAAATAAAAACTTCACATCGCTTTGCGCCATCAGAACTTGTGATGTTTTAAGCTTCGTCTTCTACCGTGCGACGCTTACAAAAAAACACACACAAAAAACTGATTAAAAGGTATTTTAGTGCTCAATTTCTACAGTGTTAGGTTTTAACCGGACATTTTAGTTTGTTTTTTTTAATAAATCTCGAAACGTATCACAGCGTATAATTTTATGCAATATTTTAATTAACAAAACTAATTTCAAAGGTAACCAGTCAGCTATGTAAAATTCTGTTTTCCAGTCAAAATTGTAGTCGTTTTTGAGCGAGTAGAGAACTTGACGATAATTACAGTGGTCCAGAGATCACCCATATTTCTTGTATGCGGAAGTCTATATCCATATATCCATAAAACGTTTGTCTATAATCTTGTAGGCTATATAGTTGAAACAGTTTCACCATAATTGCCGCACGAAGACATTTTAAGTGCTGCGTGGAGAAGAGGGCTAGGGTCATGTCTCAGACTGAGGGTTAGGAATTTCTTTATTGTGTGTGGAACAATAATAAAGAATGCTCTGTTTTACTTGGTTCGTGTGATAATCATTAGCTTCTGATGAAAGCAGTCTACTTGCGTAGTTCAAAACTAAACACTAACCCGATAATTAACATAGATATGTAGGTTTATTAAAATCTGAAATATTGCAAAATAAAAAATCTAACAATGAAAATGAATTGATTCTTCTGCAGGACAACTCGCTGTGAGAAATGATTTCGACTTGTTTTTATAAATGTTTGAGGTTAACGACTTGATAATTGCAAATAATTACTAAGTATTCACAAAATATGTGCATAACGTCTAGACACTTGTAAAATATTACGTGTGGTAATCAATGCGATATTGTTATGTATAGGATCAAAAGTTAAGTTCATCTCAGTGTTTTAAATAATATAACAAAATGGGAACGAAACCAGGAATCTGATTAGTTATCCCTGTAGTTCACTGTGTTCTATGGCGTTGAGGAAATATTCATGAAGTCAGACAGTAAAAGTACACAGCTTTTTTTTAAGGAAATCTGATGGTATACAGTTACCATGGTAATGTTTTGTTTTTGTATTGTAATTTTTTCATAACTCCTGTAAAAACACTTTTCAAATATATTTTGTTGTGCTCTAAATTAGATTTTTTATGGTAAAGTGTTTTCCGCCATCTTTTCTCGATTAATTTGAGTAGAACTTGTGCGTAATTTTATTGGTTTATTTACTGAATAGAATAATAAAAAGATAAAAAATATTTTTCCAAAGGAAATTCAAGGACACGAAATATTCATGCACACATTTTAAGATAAACTCAGGAAAGTAAATGTAAGCGAGAATCAAAAGGTGACATAATTTCGAGCATTTTTGTCATTGTTCTTTTACATAAATTTAGGTTGCTTTTTTATTTCACTGACGTATTCCCTCCATTCAACAGCTCATACTGCCATATTAAAACTCGTATTTTTTAAATCATTAATGTGTTTAAAATACATTCCCATTACTTGTTAACACGTAATTTAACTTTCTGACCAGTTAATAACTCGATAAATTTATAATGTTAATGAATTTTAGTTCTAGAGTGGGTTGAGTTATTGTAAGTTAATTAAATGAAATGTTAAGAATAGCATAATTTCTAAAAAAAAAAATGTACAAGACATTCACTTTATTTTTTCCGTTCAGGGGGGAGATATGAATGCGCACGCACGCACATATGGCCACTTTAACCGACGTAGGCTCAGACCAACGAAGTAATATGCAATTCACGTGCCGTTTCTACATTTGACCAATGGTCTTCATTGCAGTAGAAACAAATAACATCTACATTAAAAACGTTCTACCACGGAATCGCAGCAGATGAAGAACCAAGAACCCTCTAGAGGTGAATAAGAATAATTATTTATAGTACCATCCTGATCTCAAAATAAGGAATCGATACGATTAGTGGATTTTTCATTATGTTTTGCATTACTTTGGAAACCCTGGAGCAAAGGGCGACTTCGCATCCTTGCACCTCCGTCTGTTTGTACCGTGACCCACTACTTCTTAAAAAGCTATACTGATATAAACAGAATGTTGAACAAAAAGAAACATGGCACAATTATATTCTTACAAAATTAAAACCAGGCTGACCAGACTACGCTCTAAAACTAAAGCCTGCATTACCCATTCAATTACAATCACATAAACCGACATGGTCTGATTAATAATATATATTAATTTCGATTCAGACCAACCTATTTATTTGGGATCAAAACTAAAAAGTCATTTTGCAATCACTGTAACTCATTTATTATCAAACTATGGTACTTGGAGCTTATTGTCAGTGGTACGCACAAAAATTAATGTGAACATTAGAAAAGTTGTAATAGGTCCAATTTGAGCCTATCGCGTGAATGTACACATTAACTTCAATTCTGTCTGCATAAATGCACCAGTGTTTTCTTCCTTTCAAATTGAGAAACATCTCGCCACAAGTTTTTCAACTGTGCAAGGAAAAACAGTCATAATCCTGACATTGATAAGAGGTGAAAATATTGACTATTTTCCTCTAAGATTTTCAGTTATTTGTTTAAAATTAGGCTTGGATTTGTACTCACAAAAACAAATTTAAACAGAAAGTGGCCCATGAGCCGGAAAAGTATGATAACCATTGGTATAGCCAATTAGTCTTGTTACTGTTTAAATATGTAGAGTTAATAGTAGTAATTTCCATCGTTTCACTCCGGAAATTAATGTTTATGAAGATAGCAAATGACGAACAAGAAAATGAAATAATACTTGAACCGTTCATGAAAATACAAGAATGTTAAATGTAATAAACATAGAGTTCATGACAATGAGTAACAAATAACGTTACTTTTTTTGTAAAATCGCGTATAAAATTTAATAATAATATTAATACTTGGAAACAAAACTTGAAACACACGTTAATAAAAGAATTATCAACAATTAATGTATCTAATGGCGTAATGTCATACTATATATTGTTAAGAACTTTACGGCACATAAAACCAGTAGCGATCGATAAACTAAAGTGGTTTGTTTACGTTTTAACCAAAACAACATCCCAAAGAATTTAAATTGCAGACGTTTTTAAAAAGTCATAATACTTGATAAATCTTCTAAATGTATAATCTGTAGCATAATTGAATGAAGTTTGTGTTTATAATGCGCAGCGAGAAACCTAGTTTATGAAAAATGTGTAAATGTAAATTGAATTGTAAACAACGTGGTGAAAGTGTTATTCACGATGTTTGCCTGAGAATGGCAAATGTTACATAAAAATTCCAGTTACATATGAAGTTATCATTAAGATGCTACTTTAAGCTGTCTTTCAGAATCATCCCTGGTTAGGAAGGTTCTTACTCAGTAACAATATACCAAAATTGTGATTAAAATGCTTTAATGCATTAGTTGTTCTGATGTCCTTTACAAACTTATTGGTACAATAGAAGCTCTTTGGATTTGTGTCTTAACTAGCCCTGCTCGACTGTGTGTGTCTTTTGTTCTCGTGGAAAAGAAGTAACCCATTGTAGTGATGACGAGAAACCAACTTGAAGTAAAAATGTGTCTCCAGACGGCTGGTTTGGGTATTAAAACTTTTATTAAAATAAAGTAGAGAACAACGTTTCGACCTTCGTAGGTCATTGTCAGGTTAACACAGAGGTATATATGGTGACAGGAATTAACCATACGTGTAAGTTGTTTAAACCTTTTCAAACTAAACAACTAAAGGGTGAGGTAATTTCATTACTAGTGAGGTGGATGGTAATTTTAGTAGTACTTTTAAAGAAGTTTAAATCACTGTATATGGTGTATAGACCCTTCATAATAATTCTTTAGTCAGTATTAGAGTTGTTAACAAAGGTACCTTTGACGTCATCAGTTGTTCTATGTTTATACCTAAGAAGGTAACCTACTTTCCAGCGACAGCTGGTGTAATGTGAACATGGTTCACAGAAGCGGAAGTTTGTCGTTCAACTTGTTTTCTCTCCCCGGGCGTTTGGTACTGTAACGTATAGGAAAGCTTAAATCGTTACCCAGTACCTACCATTCAGTGTTTCTCACCTCGTGGTCGTATCGGTAAGGAAGGTTCAGTGTCTAATATGGCCTACAGTGATGACGAGTTCTCATATGGTGAGAGTTTATTTATAAAAAATGTTTGAGTTGAAAGTTGGTTGAATCATGTATAGGATTAGTTAGAAAGTTTGTAATGTTGATTCTATGATCACTTTACATGGTTAAACAGTTCTAAAAGTATTTTTTTTTATATTAATAATATAAGTTAGAACTGAGTGTTTAGTAGAAACCTGTATTCTAAATGGCATGATACGTATCCAGAAAATTTATTCGATACTTGTATTTCCGTATTGCCACGTTTAAACAATTCACCACGCATTTGTTTTTAAACAAACATAGAAAACGCTTCTAACGTTGTATATTACTTGTAAACAAATTCGTGTTGATATTATGAGTTAACTGTCGGAAGTGAAAAAAGTAGTGAATATTCGTTCATTTTCCGTGATATGCAAATTAATAAGATATGACTAATGTTTCTTTAATTAATCAAAATCATTGATTGTATTAAACATACATTTCTCAGAACATTTACTTTATATTATACCTTTTCAAGGCTAAAACAAAGGTTGTAGTATTGCGTTTTCTGCCAAGGTGAAATAGTTAAATCATTCTCTCTTTTTAAATTACATGTGTGTTATTTTCATAGTATTTTGTTTTGTAGTAATAAAATTTAAATATATTAATAAAAATGAGTGACAAAATATTCTAGTAAGTTGTAATTTTAGGTTTACTATATTATTATTAATACGTGTATATACGTGGATAAACTGTTCAAAAGAATACTCAAAATAGGTTGAGTCCATTTTAACTTGCGATATTATAGTATTTATTCGAAAGTTATTCTTTGTTTTGTGTGTATGTGCAGATTTCACGTAACAACTGGTCTAGAAAATAATTAAGCTGTTCTCGTTCTAAACCACTTTTGTTCATTTGATATTGGCCTGGCATGGCCGAGCGCGTTAAGGCGTGCACTCGTAATCCGAGGGTCGCGGGTTCGCGCCCGAGTCGCGCTAAACATGCTCGCCCTCCCAGCCGTGGGGGTGTATAATGTGACGGTCAATCCCACTATTCGTTTGTAAAAGAGTAGCCCAAGAGTTGGCGGTGGGTGGTGATGACTAGCTGCCTTCCCTCTAGTCTTACACTGCTAAATTAGGGACGGCTAGCACAGATAGCCCTCGAGTAGCTTTGTGCGAAATTCCAAAAACAAACAAACAATCATTTGTTATTCTCAAAAGTGAATAATAGCTGTTACTGTGGGGGAGGGATATTGTTCAATATGACACATGGTGTACGTATGTTGAGAGTAATCTCTTTCAACAATTGTTCCGGCAATTTATATAAGTATTACTCTACCTGTGTTGTAATGAGAATGGCCAGTCATGTTGGGTAGTGCAAGTCACCCTAGGTAAATGCGAGATTTCTTTTGCATTAAAAAACTTTCTATTTAGTCTCTGTTACGGAACATCAGTTTCATTAGAATAATTTGAATGTCTCATGTTTTGTAACAGTAAGTACACAAGTTGAATTTAATGTTTAATAAAGATTTTCAATTTCATATTTTAATTTTCATCTGTTCTTAATTCTTCATTTTACATCACCAATGCTGGTAAGAAATTTACCATTATTCTGTAATTTATATCTTCAACAAACATCCTGTTATCTAATGGACCTATTTAATATTGCTCTGATGTTAATTGAGTTTTACTAGGATGTACCATGTTATTATAATGAATATCTTGTAAATGATATAATAATGTCTTCAAAATAATGATTTTTAAAAGAAAATTATTATTGAAAATTAAAAGGGCAGAGACATATTTCATACTACATATTATAGTCTGAAGAATGATCCAATTGTTTCTAGCATTGAAATATTGTAGACCCCCTACTAAAATTTCAGCCTGTTTTTGTTTCTAAGTATGAGATTGTATAGCCTTATATATATGAACCTTTACTCTTTTTGACGTTTATATTTGTTAAAATATATTCTGTAATAACAGTTGGAATTAAATTTTGAAAATATATATTCAGTGTAATGTTGTTCTAAATCAGTTGAAACCTCAAGAACGAAACTGTGTGGTGAAAACTCAACTCCACAACCTAGTCGGAGAGTAATAAAACCTAACCTGAACCTGAGACTTTCTTCAAGCTTTGATGTAAGTTTTGATGAACTGTTGTAATTCACTGTTAGAGAATCTAACAAAAAATATGGATTACAATATTGAATTTGAATAGGGAATGGAAGAAATGGTTTCATTTTAGAATGCAGTTCATTGTTTTGTTTGCTTAGTTGCAAAAGCAGAATCTTTACAAGCTCATAATATGTATCAATTTGGAATTGAATAACTTCATGTACAAAATGTTTTAGATGTCATTAGTCTTTTATTTCGTTAGGTATGTTTGTATTCACAATGAAATAAATTTTAAGACGATAATTGCCTAAATAATATGCATGCATATTATTTTTCATGAGTGAGATAGTAGTGTGTTAACTGTTCAAGGTATCGAGTAATGTAGAATGATGAAAGCCATTTTAAGTATAATATGCATATTAATATATTATTCCTTCAGTCACTGAGGGGTAAAATAATTTCATTAATTCTTTTTGACGAAAGAATTATGGGATGAAGAGTTTGTCTGAGCATAAATTTATATTCATTTAATATATTTTAAAATTATATTATCATAGAAGGTATAAACACCAGTTGATAGAGTTAATGTAACTTTTTAAGTAACTGAACTTTCACTAAATTCAGCAAACTGACACTGCATATTGTGCTCATGACATTAAGTTTTATTATGAGAAATATCTTGATTTTTTCTTTACAAAATTATTTTTCAAGTTTTAATAAAATGATTTTATAATTATCTCTGATAATCTGTAAACTATAAATTTAATTACTCAGCTAACTAACTTAATTAGTACAATAATATTTACTGTATATTTTTAAACACTTCATCATTATGTGTCACAAATCACAGAAAAAGTTAAACTTATTTGTTTTCAAACATGCAGTGGGATGTAAGAAGTTTGTTTCTAGTGGAAAGATCTTCTATATAGGTTTGCATACGTACATTTTATGCACTTGTTAATTTTGATGGTATGTTTTTACATAAGGCTTACCTTTGTAAAATTAATTCATCTTTTATATTTCATCTTTATTAACCCTAGAAACATTCATTTAAACATCGGTATGTAACCATTTAAGCAAGGAAAATTACTTTCACTTAGTAACTTTACAGTCTCAATAATGAGAAAAGTTGTGAGACATAAGTAAATTATTTGACTTTTTCATCAGAATCTACAGAATTTGATTAGTATAAAAATTTATAAATTTAGAGATATTTCAGTTTTCTTTTACTTTTTGGTTATGTTTTGGAGTATTTCTGTATAGATGATGTATATTCACTCTGCCTCTATGGCAAGAATACTTGAGTGCTTTTAAAAGAAACTTTTCAATCCTTCTCATGAATCATATGGAAAACTATCATCACATTGCCTGAATTAAGGAAATGCAGGTTTCGTTGGGTAAAACTTTTTGTGTATTTAGAGTCTTCAAAATAGTTTATTTACAGTATCATGAGATATGATGTAATAATGGTTACAAGTCTTTTTTTAATTTATTTTTTGTCTAAAATTTTAGTCAGATCAAGAGCTTTTATAAAGTTTGTCTTCTTATCTTCTAGATAATGAACATTATTTATATACAGTAGTGTTTGATGTTTTATGTAAAATGAAGGGACACTTTTTTTCCACAATTTCAGGAAGATGATGGAGATGGAGATGACGATTTACCCCCAAGTCCAGATGAACAGCCTCAATCACTTCCAATAACTGAGTTCAAAACTACAAAAGAAAAATCTCCTTGGCAGACTAGTAAGTTTCAAATGATTGTAGGTTAACATAGGTTGATCTCTAGCCTTCTTGTGTTGGTGTATGGTATTCTGGAGAAATTTACTAAGGTAACAGAAAATTAAAATATCTATAGGAGAAGCAAGTGTGATTGATTATAAGGTTCAATTTCATTTCAGTTTTGACTACAGAATGACTATAGATCACATCTGTAACTGAATTATAAAGTGTAATCTTACAGTTAATTTGTATTCAAATACTGCTAGGTGTCAGTTGCACTGTGAGTGACAGGTTCTTGACTGTTTATTTTGACAAAGTCATTCACATATAAACTATGACATGGTTTTCATGATGTGATTAAATTTCTGTATAGCATGGTATTTCTGTTGAACCAATTTTTTGTACATTTTATATAATTTTAAAAGTCCTGAAGTGAAATAGTCTGAAAATTTAGCATGCAAAAGCTATGTAAGAGTGCTTTGTATTTCATTAACTTATTAGTGCTTTTATATCATAATTTATTATACCACAATAATTGGAAAAAATTGCATTTATAATTAATATGAGGACAGTAAACCTATATTAAATATTATACTTACTGATTGAGATATAAGCACATAGAAAAGGATAATGTTGAAAGAAGAAGAGAAAAAAAAAAGGTGTGAGAAGTGTATGAAAATATTTACTTGCCACTGGAAAAAAAGTACAACTAACATGAACAGGGTTTTAATATCAAAATTTATTGCTATTTTTACCTTTATTCTGTAGTCGTAGTCAAAAGTGTTATAACAACAATGACTGTGGTTTGAGGATAACATTTTCTGCATCTCAGACAATATTAAGGAAAGTTATAAGTGACTAAATGTTAGAATAAAATTTAAATATATGGTTGCATATTGTTAAAATATTAGACATGAAAAATTCTATCTTTTGTTTGTATGTCTTACTGATTTTGTTACTGATACATAATATTTATTGAATAATCAGTGGCCCTAGATTTTGCAAAATACAGCACAGATTTAACATCTGAACGGAGGCACAGTATTTCTGTATGTGAATCTCCCACTGATCAGTTTCCTACCCATTCAAAGGGTCAATCTTCTCTCAACGAAATAGTATAATGGCTAATGGTCACAGTAGCAAAACCTGTATGGACTCGACCCGTGTTATTGCAGAGTACTGGAAAGCTGTAAGTTTTATTTTACTGTTTTAAAATTAGAACTTCTTGTCACATAAATAATTATTAAACATAAGAAGAAAATATTAAGGAATATTTTTGATTGTATATGTCTAATTTATTTACTTTGAAATAATGTAATTCAGAATGAAAATACAATTTCACCTTTTAATGTAACCCCTTTCGGTAAACATTTTAAAACAAAGATGGAGAAATAAACCAATTGCAAAGGTCAAATAGCCTAATATTATAATTGTGTATTTTGTCAACATTTATTTTTTAAGTTTATATGTTAAAAAGAAAAGATGTAAGAAATACTAGTATATTCTAACATGTATGTACTTTGGGTTGTATAATGAAAAATGCACCTAGAAAGATCTGTTTACTTTCTTTATCAATAGTATATTACAATGTAAGAAATTTTACAATTTTAAGGATGCTTGAGTGACATAATTGTTTTGTTCAGCGAGTGTCAGAAAGACATTTTTTTTCTCAGTCACAGTGGGGTAAATCCTTGGAATGCCTATCTTTGACACTAGAAGAAATAGTACACATTAGAAGTGTTCTCACTAAGGCTGAGTTAGAGTCATTGTTGGTTGATAAAGAACTGCATGATGAAGTAGAAAAAGGAAAAGTAAGCATACCAGAATCTAATAATGATATTTCTTAATGGAAATATGTGTAGTATAAAATCTGAATTGTATTTGTTGATGATGAAAAATAGAGGCAAGTAGTTTTAAAATTGTTTTTATATTGTATGATGATAAAAAAACAAAAGAAAAATTAATAGCTTGAAATGAAACATTTTATTTTTCTTATGACATTGAGAACAGTATAGCTCTTTTTAACTGAAGTGAAAAAGTGCTTCAGTGAGTAAAATATGAAACTAGCAATTATGTTAGAACTTAAGAAATAGTAAAGATGAGTTATTTTACTACATGTTTAATTCTGCTGTTTAGAAATAATCGAGGAAACATTGCTACTTGTAACATATCAAAAAATCATCCAGTAACTTTTTGTGCTCTGAAATATATAACAACACTTATTTTAAAACATTTTTTTTGTTTGCTAGAGAAAGAGTAATTCCATAATGTTAAATATGGTAAAAGACAGAATTTATAAATAAGCTAAAAAGTAAAAAGATTCTTTGTTCAACTTTACATGTTTCAGCAGTTTGAACCCAACC